>PVKN010030869.1:0-12633 GCA_004027915.1 Capromys pilorides
GGCACGAGATCTGGGCGTGCACAGGGCTCATGCAGATGCCTTCCTCTATGTGTCAGTTTGAACTGTTCCCCTACAGGCTGAATTGTGTGCCCCATAATTTGCATATTGAAGTTCTGATACCCAGGACCTCAGAATATGACTGTATTTGGAAATGAGGTCTTTAAGGGGATGAATAAAGTAAGATGAAGTTACGGGGTGGACCCTCACCTGCAGAAGACTGTTGTCCTTATAAGAAGTGAGACTGGGCCGGGACAACCTGCAGACCAAGGGGCGCATGGGCATGCTGGAGAGACCAAAAGAACCAGCCCTGCTGATGACTGCATCTTGAATCTCTGGCCTCTGGGTCTGCAAGAGAATCGGTTCTGTTGTACAAAGCAGCAGGTGGTGGCATTTTGTCACAGCAGCCTGGGTGAGAAAACACACTTCCTCTGCCTGGCTGTGATGCCCCGGGCTGGTGCGGGGGAGAAAGTGGCTGAGAGGTTCTCGGGGCAGCAGAGAAACAGGCAGAAAAAGAAAGGGAAAGGGGCTTTATTCTCTCAGAGGACACGGAGAGAATTTGGGGAGGTCAAGGAATTCTCTCAATGGGGTAAAGGGAGACTGAGGCTTTTATGGCCTTTGCCAGAGGTGGGCTTTGAGGTGGATGATTAGGGGCCTTTCCTGAGGTGGAGGGACAGGTGAAAGGAAACTGCACCCTGAGCTGAGTTGGGAGAAGGGGGAGGTGGTCTCTGGGAGGATAAGCTGTTGTTTTAAAGGCTCCAGCCATATTGGATGACCACCATAATGATTTTTGCAATTTACACTAGAGCCAGAACCTATCAGCAATGTAGGGCAAAGGGTTAAAGACATGAATGCCTGAACCCAGCCACAATGGGGTGCTTCCCTGGGGACCCAGAAATGGGATGAATCCAAAAGAAATGTGGGTCACAGAACACACAGCACTTGAGGACCTTTCTGTGTGAAGGTGGGAGAGAAGAGGCTTCCTGGAAGATGGCCTGGTTTCCCATTTCAGGGATAGGATGTAGGGTGGTTCTTTGCATCAGGACAAGTTAGACAGTACACAGAACATTCTCCAAGAAGAAGCCATGACCCGTTGTGGGATGGAGCTTGGGATGCTGCCTAGACCTGGCAGATCACTGGGTTCTGCAGGAAAAACTGAGTGAGCCCCTCCCCTCCATCCCTCCATCCCTCCCTCACGTGCAGTTGAGGTGAGTTTCTGGGCTGGAGTTCACTGGGTTTGGTTTCCCTAAGACTCCCTTCCCCGAAGCGTGGGCTTTACCTCGAAACCTCTCTTCTGCTGGGTCTGTGCTGCAGAGCCTCTGTGTGAGCGGAAGAAGAGGGCACTGAATGCCGATGGCAACGGCATTTATTTGTCTTAGCTAATAGCCAAGTGTCTCTAATTCAAACCAACTGAACTAATTGAATGAAAAAGAATGTTAACAGTCCTGGCTACTAGACTGTATTTAAAAGCAATTGTTCTCAATCAATAAATCCTGCTCGATTGTTTGATTTCATTAAAGATGTATTTGTCACCAAGCAGCTGGTACCCAAACAGCTGCTTCAGATCGAGATTTCTGGTGGATCACGGACGTTACTGTATTTGCACATTCTCAGTTTCAAGAGACTGCTTAACAAATGCCTGCGAACAGGGTTGGGTTGTGTCAGCCTTTGCCTGTAGCTGTCCCTGATACAGTGGGACAGCAAGAAGCCTTGGACCTCGATGTCCCTGCTGGCCAGAAACCTTTGGCCATCCTGCCTGGACCTCACAGGGAAAGCCTCTTGAAAACCACCCTTGGCTGCCCATCCCTCACTTGAGAAGAAGTGCTGTCTTCCTCCGCCACCTTCCCGCCATCAATTCTTTCTCCTACTAGTGTTTCCTGAGTGTCTGGTCTCTAAGAAGGTGCTGAGATGAATCGTGAGAGCATGGCTGACCTGTGTGCTCCTGGGCTCCAGGTTCCATTCTGGATGGATCACGCAGGCTGTCTTGTTTTACCTTCACTTCAGACTCCTTTTGCTGAAAAGTGAGCTGCAGAGAGGTCACGCTCTCCTCACTTAGGCACACAATGAAAACTTAGATTCAAGGGCACAGGAATGCAGGGCCGATTACAAGCAAATGGGGAAGGGACACACAGCCGGGACTGTAGGGTTAGGGGCTGCTCCCAAAGGGCTGACCTGACCTAACAATGCTCTGAAGAGTGGAATGGAACGTTCCACCAGAATACAGGGAGAACAGACAGGATGGGCTAAGGCTGCCCGAGATCGCACAGAAGCAGAGCCGGAGCGGGGGAGGAGTCCAAGGCCAGCAGGTTTGGGGACCCTGGTGCAGGGCTCACCTGTCAGTTAGAGATCTGAGAGCTCTGCCAGAGGCTCTGCAGAGAAGCTGGGTCTGCTCTTTGCTCTGTCAAAGTACGAACAGCCTGGGGAGCCCCAGCCTCGAGGAGAATGTTTGAGCTTCCTTCTCAGAACTTATCTCCCAATGTCCTCCTCCAGGAAGCCTTCTCTGTCACCCTGACTAGCGTTACCCTTCAGTTGCCAGGCACTTGCATACTTAGATGCACACAACTCCCCAAAGCACAGGCAGAAACAGTCCCTTCCAAGGTGGCACCACCATCCACCACTCCAAAGTCCCAGACTCCCTCACAGAGACACAAGATCCCTAAAGCTTGCACGTGGAAAGAACAAGAACTTTCCAGTTACACAAAGCAAAGCTGGAAGGCAAACTGTGGCATCTCTCTGTGACCTCCCTCTTCTGTCCACCCATGTGTTTGCCTGTTCCTTTCCTCTACTTGGGAAGGTGGAACTGATTCTCTCATCTACCCTGGTTTCTTGCTAATGTGGGCTGAAGCTGTCCCCTGCAATTCATCAAAGCTGGCTGTACTCTCATCCCAAGTTCAGGCTCGGTGGCTGCAAGCTGGGAGCTTGAGAGGGCCATGGTTGGAAAAATTACACTGTGAAAACTGGCAAAAGATAGGAACCAGGGCTCTATGTCCTCTGGAGAAGTAGTTGTGAAAGGTTTCCTAGCCCTGCTGATTGACCATGCGCTGATCATAAACGACTGGCTCACAAGTGGGGGAGGGGAGGAAGAGATGAATCTTCTATGCAGAACAATGCTGCATAATTTAATGAGATCCCTTTTCTGCAAGGAAATGAAGGGTGGCTCACCGCTCCTGAGGTGAGGCCTGCATGTGGTTGTCTCCTTGGATCGCATACAGTGCACATTCAGAGAGAGAAAAGGAGAAGCTCCACAGTGGAGACACGTGGCAGCCGCCACACAGGTGTCCACAGAGGTGTCTTATGGGACGAGGTGACACAGAGCTTCAGTTCTGTGGCCTTTCACCCCAAGAACCACAGACCCAGCAAAAGGGAAAGGCCAGTATGGTCACCCCGAGCTGAGGTCCAGTCCATAGCACCCTCAACAACTGCTCTCCAGCCCACCAAGATCTTCACAAACAAGGAAAATCTAAGATATTCATAAACTCAAGGAGTGGAGAGTGGCTTCACAACACAAGGCAATGGAGGACCTTGCTTGGGGACTGTGGGAAGATGAGAGCCAGGGGACCTAAAACAATCACAGACAAATTCGAATAAATACAGATTTTGGTCCACACCACGCTGATGTGCCAGTGTCATCAGTTTGGCCAGTGCAGCAAACAAGGCATGCGGAAATAAGATAGCAACGACAGTTGTGAGAACACACTAGACTTTTTTTGCGACATGTCACTGCATGCAAAACTATTTCAGAATCAAGAGCTTATTTCAAAAGAGTGCACAGTTTATTCTTTTCCTTTTCTTAAGGACTAGCTTCTCCTGACTTCAGATTTCTATCTCTTCTTGTGGAACTCGCATACTTCCTTGGACTGTCATTCAGTGACAGCTACTGTGGCCATGGTGCCAGGCAGGGCCAGGCGTCCTTCAACTAAGGCTGCTGCTTTCATTATGTTGCTGCCGGTGCTGCCACTGTTGCCTGGTGAGGCGTTGCAGAGAGCTTCCGGCCTGCCCAGCTGTCAGGGGCTGCCCAGCAGGGCCTCTGGTTCATCTCTGCATTGTATTTCTAGAGGAACAGAGCAGAAGGACATCTACCTGCAGGGCAGGATGTCCATAACAGGATGAGGGAGGAAGCAGTGGGCAGTTGGGAGCCTGGTGTCCCTGCCACTTCTCTGGTTTTTTTGTAGTCTCTTCTAACTTTTCTTCTTAATTAACAACTATGTTCTAGACAAAAATAGCACGAGAAACCTAAGCTCCAGATAAGGAGATCCATAGGGATCCTAGCTCAATATCAGCCCCTAGAACTGAAAACTAAAATAAAATAAATTAAATTAAGTGACCTTGTAGACTTTCTCCTGAAAGCCCTGACCCGAGAGTAATGAGGGAGAACTGGAAGAGCCCCGGGAGCCGTCGCGTGTGCACAGCAAAGGACGGTCTTCCTATGGCACGTGAATATCTTCCCTCCTCAGTGTGTCAGCTGAGATTTGGCACCCTGGATAAATTGGGTGAGACAGCACAAGCCCCAGCTCCAACGCTCCAGTCAAACCAAAGCTCCAGAGAGTGCCAGGACATTAACTGCAAAGATGGATTTCATTTGCAGTTCTCTGCTTTCTGGTTTTGACCAAGACTAGAACGAGGAGAAAGAACATTGTCCCCTTGTGAGGCGTCAAGCACTTTCACATGCCAGCTGTGGAGGATTCTGACTTTTCACACAGCTTTGGAAGCTGAATGGAGCTGGGAAAATGTGGAAAATATGTACACGTGCGTCTTTCCACCCTGCCGGTCTCTCTCCCTACGGATGTGGCTCTCCTTGCTTGCTCAGTTGTTTCTGGACTCCGGATCTCTCTTCATCTGCTTCATGCACTTCGTCCTCCTCTTGCGCCTTCCCAAGCAGCTCAGTAGAGAGGAAAGAGCTTGCTGCATCACCTTCAGGGCAAGTTTCTGCAAGCGCTGAATCCTGAGTGCCCTGTTTCCTCCCATTTCTGAGTTATGTTTCTAGAGGAACAGAAGAGAAGGGTGTTCTTTCTTATGGTTTGTCACTAGTTGTTCCCCCAAAGCCTCAACCAGTCATGGGGTGGGGACTTCTAGAGTTTGAGATTAACATGAGATTAATCCTATGATCCCCTGGGATTATGGGTGATCCAAGGATGGGATTATGGGTATGAGTACTGCTGGGATTATGGGCGTGGTCTGAGGCAGAGAGCCTGAATGTAATATAAGAGAGACACAGAGACAGACTGCTTCTGTTACTGCTGTTGGCCAGCTGCTGTTGTTGGCGTGTTGCCATTGTTGCTGTTCTGTCACCATGAACTGCTGCTCTCTGCCATGTGCTGCTCTTCCTTGGAGCCAGCCAAGTATGGACTGAAACCTCCAGTAACTGTGAGCTGAATAAACCTTTCCTTCCTTCATTTTGGGTGTTGGGTTTTTGTCCCAGCAATGAAAGAACAGTAACTGAGACAGGTGTCTACCTGCAGAGCAGGGTGTCCATGACAGGTCCAGGGAGGAAGCAGTGGGCAGCTTGGTCCTCGCCCATCCCTATCACCTCTCTGGTTTCTTTGTAGTCCCTCCTCGCTTTTCTCCTTCATTACCAGCTATGTTCTAGACAGAAATAGTATGAGAAGCCTAAGCTCCCGATAAGGACATTCACAGGGATCCCAGCTTAGCATCACTCCCCCAAAATAATAATAATAATAATAATAATAATAATAACAATAATAATAATAATAACAACAGCAACAACAATGACACTGTAGACCTGCTCCTGAAAGCCCTGACCTAAGCACAGTGAGAGAAACCCAGAGAAGTTCAGTTACACTTGTTGGTCTCACTGTCTCGCTCACTGACGGACTTACAGAGAGGGCGGTGTGGCTCTGGCCAAGTCTTTCTGAACATCCAGGCAACCCAGCGCTGCCCAGACAGGAAGGGCTCAGCGACAGCAGCCTCTTTGTCACCCTTTGGGTCCTGGTGTTTTGCCCTCCAACTTTCTCATGGTCCAGGTCTTCAGCCAGTCTCTCAGGCAGGGCTATAGCTCGGTGACGTCTATTCCTTCTTATGTATAAGATAAGGCTCTCTCCAAAATTTGGGAACAAAACAATGAAATGAAAAATAAACTCACTCTGTCTTCTGCTGCTTTCAAGGCATCTTGCACACAAATACCACCTGTTACCCTGCTCTCGAAGGAAGGCATTGGTTTCCTGGAGGGAGGGGGGTCCCACGGGAGGTTTCCACTGGTGAGGTCCTATACCTCACATGTGCAAGACGTCAGCAACAACACCAGCACAGAGCACAGCAGAGTGCAAGAGGCCGAGAGCAGCCTGCATCTTTATTTCGTAGCTATTACACAGGTTGTCACCACATATGTACATTCTTGTGTAGTGTCATGCCTGTGCTAAGTCATGACTACATGACTGTACCCTGCTGCGCCCCTGGGCTAGACGAGCAGGGCTGTGTCCTCAGGTGCCCCTGGATGCCTCTGCGCTTTGAAGCAGTCTGTGTGTTTCCCCACAGCAGGAGTTATTTTTGTTTTCCTGCCATGTTTCTGTGAAGACATGAGAGAGGGGCAGGGCCCTGTCCAAGGCCCCTGTGGCTCAGTAGTGGGAACAAGACTTGGGCTCCTGCTCTTGCAGCTGCACCACGCCACCTCCCTGTGGCGGTAGCATCCGGATCGGAGCTGCCTTCGTTTGTTTTAGATGTGATCACCTTTCCGCAGCCAGTGGTGCTGACGACAGAAACACAAGCAAGGCACGCTGCTTCTTTTAAGGGGCCTGTGTCAGCTGCAGGTCACTGGAGGAGTAGCAAGGGGAGATCAGGGGAGACACCCAGGCCATCCAAGCCCCAGCTCTGGCAACCTCAGCCTCAGGGTGCTGGTAGGCTTCCAGCTATGCTAGTCTTTGCATAGCCTCCCTGGCTGCTAACAGAATCTCAGCAGTTCCAGTCCCCAGGGCGTCAAGTCTTTACCCAAACTCCCATCATTGTAAATGGTCAGGACCTTTTCCATTTTCCCATGGGGACTCAGTCAGTATATTACCTACCACTGAGACTGTTACGGTCATCAATAAGACTCTCTTTCTATGGATATAAAGCACACATCAAGCACCACATGATTAACAGAGAAGGATGGCACTGCTATTCCTCCCCAAATTCTGAAGGGAAAAGGAAAGAAAATTTGAGAATCTGGTCAGCCCAATTCTGTGGATCAATGGGGAAAGAAAAGACCACTATTATGATTGACTGGGAAAGCCATACGAACCCTTAAGAGAAGAGCCAGCTCCCGCCCAGGTCCAATATGTGCTGAGCAGGGCTGACATTTGCTGAGCCCTTGTGACACTCCAGGCAAGGTCATGCATGGCAGTAGTAAGTGCACCCAGTCCTTACGGATAGGACTTATGCCCATCTTCCAGAAGAGAGCTTTAGGAGCTAAGAGATTAAGGGGATTATTCAAGGTGTCATTTTACAGAAATGTCTCAGTTACTCTTCTCTCATTGCCGGGACAAATACCCGACACTCAAAATGGGAGAAGGAAAGGTTTATGTAGCTCACAGTTACTGGAGGTGTCAGTCCATACTCAGCTGGCTCTGAGGCAGAGTGGCACACGGCAGAGGGCAGCTGTGCATGGCAGTGGCAAGGAGCAGAGAGCAAAGGGGAGGAGCAGCAGCACCAGTGCCTACCGAGAGCAAGTCTGTCTCTCTGTCTCTCTTATGCTACATTCAGGCTCTCTGCCCCAGGCTGGGTGCAGCACTCACATCCATAATCCCAGCAGTACTCCAGCCCATAATCCCAGCAGTACTCCAGCCCATAATCCCAGCAGTACTCCAGCCCATAATCCCAGCAGAACTCACACCCATAATTCCAGCAGTACTCAGGCCCATAATCCCAGCCTTGGATCATGAAGTAATCACAAGCTGCACAACTGCACCTCAGTGCCACATGAGGCTTTGGGGGTCACATACACACAACCCATAACAAGAAGTAATTTGAATTTTTCTCTTTCCTAATTTTTAAAAAATAATTATTATCCAACTGCCCAAAATAAATTGGCAATTCTTTTAAAGTTAGAAGTTAAAATGATAACTAAAATTACATATGAACTGAGAAGAAAATGAATTATGTAATGAGGTCCGTTTCTAGAATATAAGACCAGTCAATATCAGCAATCAGAAAACTTGTTTCTAAGGGACTGTACACTGAGACTTTCACCGCCATGGACCCGATATCCTGGCTGCCATTAGCTAACTTGGCTCTGACGCTGTGCAAGTCCTCCAGGCTCCCTATTAATGATAGGTGTGGATATGTCTCAATGAAACTTCATTCCAATCAACAGGCAGTGGGCCATACGTAGCTTATTGTCCTTAATTGGCTGACCCTCAGTCTAGACCCGGGGAATACCTAGAAATGTGTGTCTCACATGTAGAGTAACTCCCAATCGCAGCTTCTGGCCTCCTTTCTTTCAATAACAGTTGCTCTTGGTCTGCCAGGTGCTCGGCTCCCGAGCCGCAGAGCTCAGGCCTCAGCTCTTTCATCCACAGCTCAGCACAAAGCAAAGGTGGCACCCCCCCCTCCCACATTCCCTGGAACCATTTCCGCCCAAGAACGCCTGCCTCTGCTGCTCCTTCACGCTTCCCCTTTGGACAAATGTTAGCCATCGGTCCCTAATGGGCCCTGACAGCCCCAGCATAAGACCTATCATCCTTTAAAGGTCCACGGGGAAATGACAAGGAGCCAAGCAAAGCAGACGCACAGCAGTGCCGGGCACAGAGACTAGCCTGGGCGTCGTTTGTGCTAGAGAGACTCCGTGGCTTCCTCAGCCCCACACGGCACACAGGTAGAAATCCCAGCTTTGCAATCTCTAAGGGCTTCGATTTTACCAAAGTTCAGAATTTTGACTTGAAGGGAAGAAAGTGGGCAGGCTGTAGACATTCAAAGGCATGAATTGTGTTTCCTCTGTATCCCAACCAGGCTGAGCAATGGTTTTCCCACTCACACCCTCCTGGGAAGCAGGTCACGGGGTCCAAGCCCTCTCTAGGACAAATCAGCAGGTTCTGATCATGAGTTTCTCTGATGGGCAAGCCCTAGGACCCCCGACTCCACTCCTAGAGCCACATGTGAAGGAAATAATTAGCTGAGCTCCGCTGACAAAAGGGCTTCACTGCGTGGTGTGCATTCTGAGTGACGCTGTGAGTTATCAAAGACTCTTGACAATCGGTGACTGTTCAGAATGGCACGTTGCATCTCCGAGGTGGAAGAGTTTGCAGCTGTTGGCTATCACGCCTTGGGAGACAACCTAGCCAAACAGAAAAGATACTCACGAACCCAGGCTACAACACAGTGAGTGCTGTGAAACTCTACTTTAGGAAAAAGGAAAGCTCATGTCCCTGAGAGCAGCTTACGCTCTACCGAGTGGTGGTGGTGATTACTGAGGGTGGTAATCAAAATACATTTTGTTTTCTAATTTGCATTTCTACATTTGCTTTTCAAATTTTTGCCTATGCATATATGATTCTCTTAAATCTCGGAGAGAAAAGAGATAATGAGTATTGTCTAAAGCAAGGTAAAATTTAAAAGGAATAAACAAACTGGGAAATAATCACTGTGGTGTGGCATAAAGATGTTCATATCTTTAATCTACAAAATGCAAAGGATCTTATAAATTAAGGAAAAGATAATTCCAATATTGAGCCAGGCAATTAAAACAAACATACAAAAACGCACAACTAAAAAGGTGGTCAAATAACTAATGCAGGTAAAAAATATTTATCTTAATTAATCATCCACTAGCTACCAATGTAACAAAGACAGCATAGTGCATTTCAGCTGTTGAGCTGGTGACTTTTGAACGACGCAGCTCCTCCCTGGTGAGGGTGAATGAGTCAGTTCTTCTCACCAAGGTACAGAGCACCTAAATTTGCTCATCCTTTTTATAGAAAGCATCTGTAACCTCATGACGCATGATGTCACTGAAACCCAACTTGGCCCTGATCCACTTTTAGGGATGCACTCTAGGGAAACAGGCTGCTTAAGGAGTCTTACAAGAATGGGTTTCCACTGTATTTAAAATATCCATTTGTGAAAATGGAACAATGTCTGTTTAACAAAGAAGAAACCAAGGAAAAAAGATGATACAATAGATAGAAATGGAGGAGATAGGATCCTATAGACACTAAATCAAAGTAATGTTTTTTTTTTTAAGGTAACTATTAATGTCACAGATATACGATCTTGTGATCAATGCTAGTGGGGACCCAAGAGGTAAATGAGTGAGGTGAGCCCTGCAGAGGCAGTGATGACTGCTGCTACTAAGAGCAACTGTAGTCCTATGCATCCTGAGTGGAAAGCATCCCAGCAAAAACAAATCATGATTTAGAGAGGAAGATTTGGTCGGGTGCAGCAGCCTGCATGCATATTCCCAGCTACCCAGGAGGTTGAGGAAGGAGGGTTCCGGTTCCAGGCTTGCCTCAGCAGATTGGTGTCTCCAAATAAAAAATGACTGGGGATGCAGAGCCTTTGGCTAGCCTGTGACTCCCAGCAATAGAGAGAGAGAAGAGAACCAGGAGGAAGGGGGGGAGAGAAGAGGAGGAAAATGAGTCAGGGGGGAAGAAAAAGAGGAAGAAGGAAAGGAAAGGAGAGGAGCCTGACAGGGACTCAGAGCAGCATGCAGGCTTACTCTTAGTAACCTATTCTTGAGGAAACTAAACCAATCCCACAAGACCCAAGACACCCCTATAGAGCACTCATCTAACTTTGAGGATAAAACAGCAGGGCCTACCCTCATTCTAATAATCTCCACCTCTTAGAGGCCCTGGCACCTCTGCACCTCCACCCTGGGGATCAAGATCCCACCCCATGAACCTTTGCAGAATAGAAGGCATCCACATCCTTTCATCCCTCTTCCCATAGTGCCTGCCCCATGGCTCGGATCTCCTCCCTTTCCAACTACCTCTAAGCACTAGTTGGCTCTGCTCTGTGCGGGTTGGTGGTAGACTTTCTGGGAAGACACCAGGAAGGTCTGGGGGAAGCATTGTAAGAGCCTAGGCCCTGTTATCATCCCTGAAGGGGATGATAACATTTTCACCAACCATTTATCCATCAGCTTTCTGTTACTGACATAAATACCTGAGACAACCAGCTTGGAATGAGAGAAGACTAATTTTAGCTCACAGTTTTGCAGACTCCAGTCCATGGTTTTCAGCCAATGGTGGTGCAGTCCAACATGGCAGGTGGTGTGGTAGAGCAAAAGCGCAACTCACAGGAGAAGGAAGAAGAGGAGGGTGGGGTGAGAGAGAGCCAGAGTGAGAGACAAGGGGGTTCCCCACCAAAAACTCCACTCTGGGGCCTGAACCTCTGGCACATGGGACTCTGGAGACATTTCAGGTCCATACTGTAGCCATGGATGCCACCATGGATAGATTTTCTGGCTCCTCTATCTCTGATCCTGTTCCTTCCAATGGGAAGTGTGGAGCAGGTAGATCTTCCATGGGAACCTCTTTAATCAACAGAGGGGATTCTGAGATCCTCAGTCCTGGCTGAGCACTGGAAGGGCCGGGAGCTCTGTGGACCTAGTCTTCCCTCCTCCCCTCTAAGCCAAAGCCTCTTGCCATGACTCCAGGTACCCAGCATCTTCAGAGCTTCCTAGGTGGGGAAGTGGAGGACTGGTGCATTCTAAAGCATACATTAGTTTCCTCCAAAAAAATTCTTCTGACGCAAGGCAAGGGACCAAGCACAAACCCCGTGCTGTCTGCTTTTTAATATTGACCCTCCATTGTCATATTTCATTCTGAGGATCACACTTTAAGCCAGAAAACTTTGGTATTATTTAGATTGAAAGAATGACCCCAAGCAGGTCAGGATTTCCTGAGCTCACAGAGTAGCTAGCAGAAAAGACGAGAACAGAAAGCATCCTGGGCCTGGCTTGTCCAGGAGGTGAAGTCAGAGACGAGTCCTCTGGACTCCGTGCTTGGTGACTGATATTCGCTCCAAGGGCCAGCGTGTGGTGGAGACCCCAGAGACGCAGGGTGAGCTCCACACTCCTTGCCCCCTCCCTGCTCAGGGCACCTGACCCTGTGCTGGACGGACCAGATGACAACACGGGAAGCACACTGGGGTAGCTGCACTCGTTCCTCACCCTCGGAAAGGAGCCCAGTCAGCCCAGTCTGTTCTGGCTTTCCATTTTATCTGCCACTGTCACCTAGGGCTCAGCCATAGAAGGTAAAATCTCTTGTCAAGTAGTTACAGGACAGGGCAGGAGTGGAGCCCCACCCTTGAGAACCTCAGTGTCCCCAAGGAGGAAGCCACTGGTACACGGGCAGGCACTCATCTCTTCTGCCCGTCCCCAGGTCAGTTACATTGTTCACCTACACACCACCGTGACTCATGCAAGGGGAGAGACCAGGCCCCAGCGGGCCACAAAACACAGCCCTGCAGCTCTCCATGGGCTACACGGAGACCACACGGAGAAATAAAGCAGCGAGTCTTCACTGCACGCACACACATCTGTGTCCGTGCAGGTGTCTGTTCATCCCTGAACACGCATGCACCTGTGTGTGCTACCCAGACACTGATGTTGAACACACACAGTTCGTGATCAAGACCTTCTGCCTGCACTCCCCCAGATGCAAAGCCTGGTCGTGCCATGCAGGAGCTATGTGCCTTACGTGC
>PVKN010030870.1:0-12628 GCA_004027915.1 Capromys pilorides
TAACTTAGAGGTCAGAATGTTGTGTATCATATGTACAAATCTTTAATCAATTCAGAGTCCTCACATAATATTTGAATAGGTTAATGTATACAAAAATATCAACTAAGAAAAAGTTTTCATGGTACTGAAGAATTACTAAGAATAAAACATAACATAAATACTGGAATGGCAAATATATGACCAGAACTTCTAACAGTTTGGGGATAAGCTGTCACATAAAGTTCTAGTGAACTTGTGGTGATCAGATGTCACTTGTGGGACTGAGCTACCACTATTTCCTTGACATGTACCCTGTAGACCCCCACAGAATCATGACCCATAGGGTGCAGGAGAAGTCTGTTTGTAGAATATGCTGATGGAAATATTCTGCTGCTGTATACAAAAGAATAGTTGAAAGACTGCTTTTATATACCTCTGTTTCCTCCTATGTTAAATTGTGTACCCTATTTGGTGGGTTCTTTCCATTCTTCTTCATGGAGTTGTGCTCATTTTGATCCCTCTTTAGAATATCTTTTAGTAAACTGGGTAGGGTTGGCTTTGTTATCATGAAATTCCTTAGTTGTTCTTTGTCCTGGAAGTATTTCATTTCTCCATTACACTTGAAAGAGTTTTGCAGGGTATAGCAGTCTGGGTTGGAATTGTTTTCTTGCAAGACTTGAAGTACTTTGCTCCATGCTCTTCTTGACTTGATGGTTTGTAGAGAGAAATCTGCCACTATTCTAATAAGTTTTCCTTCAAATGTGATCTGTTTCTTTTCTCTAGTGGCTTTTAGTGTACAGTTGCTGTGCTGAATTTCTGGGATCTTGATTTTTATATGTGTGGGTGTGGTTTTAATTGGAATGATGTTATTTCCAGTTCTGTATGCTTTGGTTACCTGAATGTCAGATTGGTTTCCCACATTTGGAAAATTTTCTGCTATTACTTCTGCCCATAATCTTTTTATATCATTTGTATTAATTACTTATTTCTCATTGATGCCTACTAGTCTCACGTTGTTCATCTTTGCATCATCTTGTAGATGTTGAATTATTTTTTCCTGCATCTTATTTTATTTTCAAAAGATCTTTTCTTACCTTTATACTAGCTGCAACGGTGTCTTTAAGGTCTGAAAGTCTATTTTCACTTTCTTTGCAACAGTTTTGCCAGCTTGTGACTGAGGTTTTAATTTTCTGTACAGCACTTTGAATTTGTTTCATGCATTCTATTACTTTCTTATATTGCTTATTCAAGGATTCCATCATTTTTGTATTTTCCCCATTTTTTTTTTGTCAGTGTCTTCTTTAAAAGCACTTAGTACTTCTTTCACAATAGTTATCACTTCTTTTTTTACTTCACAAATTATTTTTGGCCTGATTTCCTCTACACCTTTTTGCAGTTGTATAGAGATACATAATTAGCATCTCAAGAGGCAAAGAGCAATAAACAAAGCCCAGGGACAGCAGTGGTTTGGGAATCCCAGAAAGCTGAGATTCAAGGAGAAAGATAACAGCTTACCCTGAAGGCTTTCCATTAGCAGTCTCCTCCCTTGCTTGAAACTTTTGTCGTTAATATTTGTATGAACCTAGCATTGGGCAAATGGAGGTCAGAGATTGTAACACTTCTTTACTAAAGTGATTATGCACCTGAGAACATTCCTTGACCCCAAATAAAAGTGAGATACTTCTGAGGGTCCGAGCTCACTTCGAGAGAGACAAATCTCAGTGAGACCTCTGAGTTAAATTCATCGGGTCTTTGTTTCTTTCGGCACCGACTCACAACACACAACACAGTTGTTTCTTTACTTCAGATGCTATTATTTCAGAGATTTCAAGTGTGTGATTTTCAATTTTTTCTGTGCTATTCTCTCTTGCATTTGTTCTGGGTGGGCTTAGGTCCTGAGAGCACATTTTGTTTATTCTCTTTGTCATTTTGTATAGCCCTGCTTTCTGACCTTTGGGATACAGCTTTGGTAGAGTTCTTACCTTAGCACTAGATCTGGATGTACCAAGTTCAAACTCATCCAGGTGGGTGTGGCTTGGGTCTGGCTGTTGAGCTCCGCTTTTTCCTGCTGCAGCCCTTGGAAGTGAACCTGCTGTGCCACCCTGGCAAGATGTTCTGCTCCTGGATCAGCTGGGTGGGTCTTGTCTCTAGTCTCTCTGCAGGGAGTTCTGCAGCAGTTTTCCACACTGGGTGCACTGGGCCTGGTTGCTGGGTTGAATGAGTTTCTGGCTGGTGCAGGGTGGTCCCACTCATGCACCAGGCCTGCTTGCTGGGTGGAATGAGTTTCTGGTGGGCCCAGGGAGGTCTCACTCACACAGCAGGCCTGGTTTCTTGTCAAATGAGTTTCCTGAAGACCCTGAGTGTTTTACAACATATGTTGGGTCTGGTTGCTGGGTCGAATGAGTTTCTAGTGGGCCCAGGAGGGTTGCGGTGATTTTAAATTTTGTGAAAATGCAAGATTTCCTATATTTTAGGTGCCAGATGGGCACTGGGTATTTTGTTTTTATGCCAGATTTTCTTGTTCATTCTTGTTATATTTTCTAGAATATCTCTAAATAATAAATTATTCTCTCTGTCAAAAAAAGAAGTGTGTATTCATCTCAGATACTAATTTTTGGATTAGGTCTTTAAATTTGGGAGGTTGATATTTTGAGTTCTTTATATATTCTCAATAGTAAGCCTTAGTCTGAGGAACACTTAGCAAACATTTTTTTCCCACATTGTGGGTTGTCTCTTCACTCTGTTGGTAGTTTCTCTTCCTGTGTAAAAGTTTTTAATAAGATGAGATCTAGTTGTTGATTTTTTTTTTTTTTTGTATTTTAGGAAAAAGTCTACAGGGTGTTCAGGGTCTCAGTACTAGATTGAACTTGTAGTGATCCACCTGTTTACAGCCTCCCAAGAACTGGGATGACAGGTGTGCACCACCACATCCAGTCTCAGTTGCCACCTCAGTGTGCCCCAGGGGCAGGAACAGCATGGCAAGCCTGGAGATTGAACTCCCAGCCCCTGTGCCTGCTTTCAGGAGCTTTAATCCACTGAGCTATTTGGCCTGCCCTTGATTCTTTGTGATAATGTCTGTGTGACTGGAGTTTTACTCATAAAGTCATTGCCTACACCATTATCTCCAATAATTTTACCGATTCCATCGTCCAGAAGATTTAATGCTTCTGTTTTAATATTTAGATCTTTGACCCATTTTGAATTTAGGTCTAATTTTAATCTTTGGCATGTGCAGAGCCAGTTTTTCCAGCATCATTTCTAAGGAGGTTATCTTTCTTCCAGTGAATTTTTGGCACCTTTGTCAAAGACAAGGTAGCTGAGTATGTCTGGAGTTATTTCTACATCATTTAATCTGTTCCAATGACCTTCATGTCTGGTTTTTGCTTCCCAGTACCACACTGTTTTTATCATGGTAGCTTTATAATGTAACTTAAAGTCTGGGGTTTTGATGCCCCTTTTTCTTTGTTGCCCAGAATTGCATTTGTTATTTTAAGTCTTTTCTGGTTGCAAATGAATTTTAGGATTGTTTTCTCTGATTCTGTGAGATATGCTGTTGGAATTTCAATTGGAATTGCATCAGATCTGTGTAACAGTTCTGGGAGTATGTCAATTTCACTGTATTGGTTCTTTCTACCAAAGAACAAGAGACATCTTTCAATTTTCTGATATCTTCTTCAATCTATTTTTGTAGATTTCAACAAAGAGATCTTTTACATCCTTTGTTAGATTGATTCCTAGGTATTTCAAATTTTTGGATGCTATTGTGAAAGGTATTGGTTCCCTAATTTCTTTCTCAGTGAGTTTGTTATTTACGTACAAGAAGCCTGTTGATTTTTGAGTGTTGTCTTTGTATCACCTATGCTACTGAATTTGCTTATTAAATCCATCAGTTTTCCACTGCAGTTCTTTAGATCTTTTATGTAGAGTAAGCAAAATGTCATCTGCAAGTAATGATACTGAACTTTTTCCTTTCCTATCATTATTTCTTTCTCTTGTCTAATTGCTGTGGATAAAGTTTCCAGGACTATGTTAAATAAGAGTAGAGACAATGGATCTCCTTATTTTGTTCCTGATTTTGAGAGAAAATTTTCAGTTTTTGTTCACTTAGTATGATGTTGGCTGTAGTTTTGTCCTAGATGGCTTTTATTAATTTGAGATGAAGATCATCTATTTCAATTTTAAGTAGGGTTTTTTCCTTTATGTCATGAAGGGGTGCTGGACTTTGTCAAAAGTTTTATCTGCAACTATTGAAAGGATCATATGATTTTTATTCTTGGCTTTATTAATATGGTGTATCATATTCATTGATTTATGTATGTTGAGCCTTCCTTGTGCCCCTGGGATGAATCCTTCCTAGTCATGGTGTATAATCTTCTTGGTGATTTGCTGCATTCTGTTCAGCAGTATTTTATTGAGGAGTTTTGCATCTATGTTCATTGGAGAGATTGGCCTGTAATTCTCTCCTTTAGGTGGGCCCTTCTTCAGGTTTGGTATCAAGGTAATGCATGCTTCCAGGAATGAATTGGGAGTATTGCTTTCCTTTCAATTTCATTGGAGTTTGAGAAGTCATGGTATTAGGTCTTTAACTTTCTTATACAGCAGCAAATCTGTCAGGGCCTAGGCTTTTCTTTGCTGGTAGTTTTTATTACATCTTTTATTTCATTCATTTTTTTAAAACTTTTTTTGCTCTTCAGACTTTGCAGACTTTTTATTTATTTTATTTTATTTATTTTTGTGTTATGGCTGGCTCAACCTGTGCTGGGGGTGGGCTGGCACAGCATGTGGTGCTGGGGATCGAACTGTGGTCCCTGCGGTTGCCTAAGATTTCCTAAGCAGGTGCTTTAGACCACTGAACCATCTTGCCAGCCCCTATTTCATTCATTGATCTTAGTTTACTTACAATTTTTATATCTTCTTGATTCAGCTTTGGCATTTCACATGTATCAATTAATCTGTCCATTTCTTCTGCAGTTTGCATCTTATCAGAATACAAATTTTCAAAGTATGTAGAGATGTTCTTATTTCTGAATGATTCATTGTGATTCTGCCCTTTTCACTCCTAACTGTGTAGATTTGAGACTTTTCTTTCCTTGTTTTGATTAGGATGGATACATATTTGTCAATTTTTATTTAATATTTCAAAGAATCAACTCTTTTTTTTTTGTGAGACTAGGTTCAAACTCATGACCTTGCACTTGCCAGGCAGGCACTTGTGCCACGGAGCTATCTCCCCAGCCCCAGAACCAACTCTTTGAGTTGTTGATTCTTTATATATTTTTTTAGTCTCCAATATGTTAATTTCTGATCTGATTTTTATAATTTCCTCCCTCATACAAGCTCTTCTTTTTCTAGAAATCTGAGGTTCACCATTAAATTATTTATTTTTCTTGCCTCTGTTTTCTTGATAATGGTTATTCGTTGCTATAAACTCCTGTCTTAAGACTGCTTTCATTGTGTCCTATAAGTTCCAATATGTTGTATTTTCACCATAATTTAATTACAGAACCATCAAATTACTTCTTCAACTTCGTCTGTGACCCATTTGTTATTCAGGAGGGTGCTATTTAATTTCCATGTGTTTATGAAGTTCTTGTGGTTTCTTTTGCAATTGATTTCCAATTTCATTGCACTATAGTCTGGTAATATGCACAAGATGATCTCAGTTCCTTCGCATGTGCTTAAGCATGTTCTATGAGGTAGTATGTAGTCTATTTTGGAGAACATTCCATGTGCGGCTGAGAAGAATATGTGTTCTGATACTGTAGGATAAAATACTCTAGATATCTACTAACTCTATTGTTCACACATTTGGTTCAGTTATAATATTTCATTGTTATTTTTTTGTCTAGTTGATCTGCGTCTTTATGACAGTGGGATATTGAGATCTTCCAATATAATTATATTAGTGCTTCTATGTTTTTTCATTACTGTGTATATATGTTTTATATAACTGAGTGTTTTAGTGTTTGTTGCATATATCTTTATGGCTGCTATCTCTTCCTCTTGGATTGTTCCCTTTACAAGGACATAGTCACTTCTCTCAATTAGTTTTGGTTTGAAATTCACTTTGTTTACAAACAGAATAGCTACCCCTGGGTTTTTCTGTTGTCCTATTGCATGGAGTATTGTTTTTCATCCTTTGACCTTGAGTCTATGAATTTCTTTTTCTTTCTTTCTTTCTTTCTTTCAATTTCTTTCTTAATTAAATGTTTTTGTGTGCATCTTATTGTTAGATCTTCTGTCTTGATTCATTCTGCCAATGTGTCTCTTTTAATTGGTGAATTGAGACCATTAATATTGAGGATAGGGCTGGTGAGATAGCTCAGTGGTCTAAAGCAACTTCTTAGGCAACCACAGGGACCACAGTTCAATTCCCAGCACCACATGCTGCAACAGTCCCACCCCCAGGGCAGGCTGAGCTGGCCATAACATAAAAAAAGTTAAAAAAAGAAAACATTGAGGATAATAACTGATATGTGTTGACTTATCTTTGTAATACTATTATCCTGTTGCTAGCTCTCCCAATTTTTGCCCTTTTCCTCCTTTTGTTTGATTGTTTGCCTTGCCTGGTGGATTTATTCTATTGGACTTCATGGCATTGCATTTCTTGTTATTTCTGTCTAGAATGTTCTTCAAAACATTTTGCATTTTGGAGTGCGGGTTTGGTGATCATACATTTCTTCAGCTGTTGTTTGTCATGGAACTATGTTATTTTTCTGTAGTTTTCAAAGACAGTTTTGTGGGTTCCATCAATCTGGGTTGAGGCTGTTTTCTTTACAGCTTGAAATACTCCATTCCGAACTCTTCTAGACTTGTGCTGGGAAGTCAGCTGTGATTCTGTTTGGCTTACTTTATAGATAATTTGTCTGTTTTCCCAGACAGCTTTTAAGATTCTATTGTGTTGGGCTGGGAAGATAGCTCAGTAGAATAAGTGCTTGCTTGGCAAGTGCAAGGTCCTGAGTTCAATCTCCAGTACTAAAAAAAAAAAAAAAAAAAAAAAAATTCTACTGTGTTGAATTTCTGGAATCTTGACTATGATATGATATGACTAGCTGTAGATATTTGTATCTTATCTGTATGACAAATTCTTTTTGTCTAGCAGGGAATTTTTCTGCCACGACGTCTGTGAATTATTGTTGGTTTTGTAAATCATTTTGTGCTATCGCCTACTTTTCCATTGACTCCAATCAATCTAACGTTATTCTGTTTTGCCTCATCTAACAGCTGTCATATTAATTTCTCTCAGTCTCTTGATATTTTCAAAAAATCTTTCTTTACATGATCACTAACCACAACCCCGTTTGCTGTCTTAGATTCTGTCCTCACAGTGCTTATCCCGGTGCAGATACTTTCCATGGAATTTTTTTCTGGATATCTACTGGAATTTGCCTTGTGGATTCCATCTCTTTCCTATGTTGAGCATTCATAGTTTCCATAATTTTCTTAAACTCCTCTGGTTTTTGTTTTTTTTTTTTCTTTTTTGGTCTGTATCTGTTCTAGTCGCTAAGTATGGTTTTCATTGAATAGCATTTCTGCAGTTATCTAAGAAATTATTTCTGATTAGATTTTTTTCTAGAGCCTCTTTTAATTGCTTTGTTACAGCCTCAGAAAGGCCTAGGTGAGTGTTTTTTGATTCGTCTCATCTCTTTGCCCCCCAGTTTTGACTTGCTAAACTGGATGTCTGGGATTGCATCTTGTTTAAGTGTCTCTTCATTTTCTTTTCTTTTTTAAGTTTAATCTTGGGCTGATGCTTATAAATTGCCTATGGTGAGTTACTTTGTTGTTATTATTCAGAGCCCTTAGGAAATGACTAGTTCTCTTAGGTATCTTCCAGGTATAGCTGTGTTTGAATATTGGGTCTGTTGCAACATCCTACCTCTGCAATTTGTTGGGGATGAAAACTTTCTGCCTGTTTGGCCCAGCCTCTGGTTCCTTGGCCCTGTGCCACAGTATTTTCTGTGATTCTGAGTCAATCTCAGTCTTGGCATACCAGGAAGAATAGCTCTTTAGAGCAATTATGTCATTTTTGGCTATAGTACTATCAGCAATGACAATAGCATGAAACATAGCCTAGAAAATGACAAACTGGGGTAGCCATTAATTTATCACTTAAAACTATATGAACTGGATTGGTGGTTATATAATAAAATCTAAAGCAAATCAGAAAATTATATGCCATATACAAGTCCATTAATTTGTCAATTTTGCCCTCAGGGATTAAAATTTAAACTGGGTTAAGGAGAAAATAGAGAAGTGGAAGAGATTAAAAGTAGGCTGGACTGGCCAGATAGCTAAGCAGATTAAAGCACTTGTTTAGGCACAGCGCAGCAGTCGGGGTTCAATCCCTGTCTTGCTGAGTCAGGTCTTCCCGTGAGGTGTGCTGCCATGGTGATTGAGACTGGGTGTGGTGGCATGCGCCTGTAATTCCAAGCGCTTGGGAGGCTGAAAACAGGAGGATCGCTATGAGTCTGATGTATGTAGTGAGGCCCTGTAGACCCTGTAGACCTTGTACTAAATACAATAATAATAATAATAATAATAATAATAATAATAATAATATAAAAGTAAGGCTGGATAACAAGGAGGCTCGTGCTAATTTTGGGAAACTGGTACAACAGACTGGAAGGAAAGAAGGAAGGAAGAGAAAAAGAAGAGAACAAAGCAGGAACCACAAAGAGGCTAGGAACCTCACTCATGCATATAAATGCAATATCATACAATGAGGGGAAGAAAAACCAAAACCAAACTGGGAAAACAAAAACAGAACAACAGCACTGAACAACAAGTAAAAGAGAAGGAGGAGAAAAAAAAAAAAAAAAGAAAAAATCTACTTTCAGGTTGTCGCTGGTAGATGGTGTGTGGAGGGTCCCAATTCGCGCTAGCTTATTCCCGAAAGCCAGCAGGGGTCTTTTGCGGGGGAGTGGATCCCCTCAGCACGCCTGCGCACCCTCTCAGGCCAGCGCAGACTCGCTCGGCCTGCGGCCAGCCGCGCACCTTCCTTTGGGCCGAGCCCACTTCAGAGCACGAGATGGAACCGCCAGCTCCTGTGAGCGCTGAGCTCAGCCTGCCCCAAGGTGCCTCCCAAGCAGCCGTTCTCCTGTGCAGGACAGTCGGAGCCTCAGCACTCGAGGCCAGCGTGGGCAGCGTGGCACGTCTGCTGCTCCTCTCCACCGCTGTGTCTTTCCCTGGAGGCCTCTGGGGTGCCAGCAGTCACCATGTGTCCTCAGGGTGGAATTACTCCTCTTGCCAGGTGAACCCTATCTAGGGAGAAGGCGTCGCCAGCCACCTCCTCCTTCACTGGAGTGTCTCCCTTCGCTCTCTTCTCAGGCTTTGATTCACACTTCAGAGTTTTCCTGGATCCTGGGGAGCCACTGCCCTCCTTCTTGTCTTCCTCACGATTCTGTATGGCAGCTTTGGATGGCGACTCTCAGAGAGGCTCTCGCTGCTCACCACTTTCCCATCTTGGTGCTCTCCTAACCAAAAAAAAAAGCATTAACTTAAAATATATTGCAGCTGAGCATGGTGGTACATGCCTATAATCTCAGCACTTGGGAGGCTGAGGCAGGAGGATAGATGTGAGTTCGAGACCACCCTGGGCTACAAAAGTGAGCTCAAGGTCAGCCTGAACTGCATAGCGAGACCCTGTCTCAAAAAGATAAATAAATAAATTATATATATATATATATATATATATATATATATGATTACTATCCATCTATCTATTACAATCTTTATTTGTCTTTTTTCCTATTGTATCAGTCATTTAAAATAAAATACTAGGGCCAGCCAGATAGCTCTGCAGACTAAAGCGCCTGCTTTGGTAGAGCACAGCAGCCGGGGTTCGATCCCCAGCGTGCTGTGCAGGCTCTGTCCCCGAGGCATGCTGAGACTGATTGAGACTGGGCTCGTGCACCTGTAATCCCAGCACTTGAAGGCTGAAAACAGCAGAATCACTACGTGTCCAATCAATGCAATCAATATAGTGAGACCCTGTACACCCTATACACCCCGTCCTAAATTCATAAAAAAATAAAATACTTCTCTGGAATCTGGTTTTTCTATTGGATTTACAAAACACATACCAAATCACCAAGTAAATCAGTGATTTACATTCAGACCTATTAGAGACAAACCTGAAGAACATACCACAGTTTGGCACATGGTGGCATTGTATCCTCAAGAAGAAAATGTGCCAGTGGCAGAAAGTCTGGAGAACACTTCGCGATCTGTGCCTCCCGTGCCAGCCCGGACTCTCAAGCTTTGGGAGCAGAGTTAGGCCTCTTCCCCACCACGATTAGATGCTAAGTTTGACTGAGTACTGGCTTAACAGTTGTGCAAAAACATGAAGTAGTATATGTAAGTTCCCAACTTATAAACAAGTTCTCTTCTGGGAGAACACTGGTAAATCAGACTCGTGTATGCTTCTTTGAAATTCACAGCTCCAGTGTTGGTAAGTCAGGAACTTACTGTACATGTACATTCACAAGTATGCATACATATTATAAACACAATATATGTATGCATGAATATGTATATATGAATACATATGTATTATATTCCACATATATATGTGTGCCTGAATATGTCACTTTTCATTTTTCTAATTTGGTAGGAGGCATAAGAAAAACCCACTTGGTCAATGCTTACAATGTGTTACATATATTAGGCACTTGAAAAATAATTTAGGGCCAGTGAGATAGCTCAACAGACTAACAGCCTGCTCAGGCAGGCGATGCTGCTGCAGCCCAGGCCCCGGGCAAGCTGAGCCAGTGACTGAGTCTGGGAGTGGTGGTGCATGCTTATAATCCCAGCGCTCGGAAGGCTGAAAACAGAGGATTAGTATGAGTCCAAGCTGCATAGTGAGACCCTGTAGAAAAATACATAAAAAGTTAAAAAAAAGAATAATAATTTTAATCTTTCCAATAACCCTCCCAAGCCACTTTAATCACTGTCATTTCGCTGAGACTAAGACGTGACATATTTCACAGCATTTTTCTGTGTGGCAATCTGCATAATATCTCAGAAAATTGCAGAAAAGTAAGAAATCTTCCTTGTGAAAAGTTCAAGATCTAGAAACCTTGGTTGAAGGTAATAAAATAACTAAAGGATCTCTGTATCAAGCTATTGTGGATGTTACCTTTCCCTGTATTTTGAATAGGCAAATCTTACATTCAATGGATAATAATGTATGCTTTTTTCATTGTTTTAATTTTTTTTCTGATGAGCTCCTGTGCAGCTGTCCAAGTGAATCAGCACTTCCACTGGGTTTAGCTATAATATAACCTAGAGCGACGACCATAGTACCTCTCTTATCATTCTCCTCATAGTTGAAGTCTGAGTATTTCTCAGATGAGTGTCAAGGACCACCAATACTAAAATACTTGGAAGAGCTTCTTTTTTCTTTTTTTTTTTTATGGTCAGCTCAGCCTGCCCTAGGGGGTGAGGCTGGCACAGCATGTGGTACCAGGGATGGAACTGTGGTTTCCTGTGGTTGCCTAAGCAGGCACTTTAGACTGTCGAGCCATCTCACCGGCCCCTGGAAGAGTTTCTTTAAAATGGAAATATGGGATCCTGACAAAGATTATTTTAACCAGAATTTCTTTTTTTTTCTTTTTTCTTTTTGAGACAGGATCTTGCTATGCAGTTCAGGCTGGTCTTGAGCTCACTTTTGTAGCCCAGGCTGGTCTCGAACTCACATTGATCCTCCTGCCTCAGCCTCCCAAGTTCTGGGATTACAGGCATGTGCCACCACGCCTGGCTTAACCAGAATTTCTTGACTGAGGCTCCAGAGTCTGCATCTTCACCCAATTCTTACATAGTTCTCATATTGCTTCGACAGTGAAGAAGGCTGAGGCCTGGTGGCATTCAGTGAGCCATACTTGTCAGCAACCATGACTTTGACTGCAGGGAATTTCACTTTCCACGTGGTATTTTTTGGCTACCAAGCTAGCCATTCAGTCAAGTAGAAAGAGCAATGCCTGGGGGCCAGGGAGATAGTACCATGGCACAGGTGCCTGCCTGGCGAGTGCAAGGTCTTGAGTTTGAACCCCGGTCCTGCAAAAAAAAAAAAGAAAAAAGAAAAAAAAAGAAAGAAAGAAAAGAAAAAGCAATACCTTAAGAAACAGAAGGCTGGGGAGATAGCTCAGTAGAATAAGCACTTGCCTGGCAAGCGCAAGGTCCTGAGTTCAATTGCTGGTACTGAAAAGAAAAAGAAACAGAAATACCTAGATGTTGATAATTTCTTGAGCTTTAGTTTCCAACATTTGTATTTACCCTGCACTACTTTTTAAACATAAGATGAAATTATATAGGCCAAAAACAATTTCTGGTCTTCATGTAGCCTCAAATCACAAGAGGTGTTAAAACTCAACATAACATCCTATTATATTGTGATAGACATTAAACTGCAGCTTGGTGTTTGACAGCATAAAGCTCAAGTTTCATTTGTAAAGTGAATTGCTTATAGGGACAGTAAGTGATCATTTGCACTAACTTTGAATTCTAAAGAAAAATTATAATTGATCAGTGAGTATGATATATTTCTCTTGCTTAAAGATTTCCAAGTGGGGGCTGGGGAGATAGCTCTGTGGCACAAGTGTCTGACTGGCAAATGCAAGATCGTGAGTTCAAACCCTGGTCCCTCAAAAAA
>PVKN010030871.1:0-12627 GCA_004027915.1 Capromys pilorides
GCTAATAGAAAAACTAGATCAGGGTAATCATAAACTTGCTGTATGCTGAGGATTAGCTAAACACCTCACATTCAATATCTAAGTCATACTCAAGTAAATACTGGAAGGAAATAGTTTTATTATCCACTGAGAAATTAATGAACTTGCTTCAAATAAAAAAGTTAGTGGGCAGAAAGGTGAGGTAAACGCAAGCCCTGTTCTGAGCCCAGAGACCAATACAAACTGCCAAACGTACTGTTCACAAGTCATTGGCTGTCATACATGCCATGCCGGTCCCACCCCTGGGGTGCGCTGAGATGGTGACTGAGACTGGATGTGGTGGAGCATGCCCATAATCCCAGTACTTGGGAGGCTGAAAACAGGTGGATCACTGTGAATGCGATCTGTGTAGTGAGACCCTGTAGACCCTGCATGAAATACATTGAAAACAAAAATCATTGGCTCTCCACTTATATTTAAATTCTTAGACGGGGCTTTCAGTTCGACCCATAAGCCACGTTTCTATGTTTCTTCCTTTCTATGTTTATTTTTGTAGCTTTCATTCCTTTTGTAAGGGTGCATATAAATGAAATAGGTACATGACATTTCTTTGGGGTTTGTTTTCTCAAACTGGTAAACATTCTGAAAAGCAAACACTTTCTGTGGACTGAATACAAGCTAACGTTATAGGATACCAAACTGCTTTTCACACTACAAACATCTCTAACCTATGGCCTAACTCTAACAAAACAAACCATTTGTAAACAAACCTGCCCTTCCCTTCCTGTGGCTCACCTGTTGGTTTCTATCCTGTAATTCATCTACATGACTATGCATTTCCAAAAGTTTCACAAAGGCTCTCAGGTGTTGACGCACAAATGTCACTCTTCCAAGAAAGCTTTGTCTGACACCATAAGGATAAGTATACTGGAATTCTGCCTTTGAACTTGGTACTTAGCTTATACCTGTAATACAGCACAACTGATAGCCTTATTTTTCAATCAACTTTATGCTATTCTGTCTCATGGGTTACATGGAAAGCTCATTTAGTTCACAAGTATATGTCTCCCGTCTGGCTACCCAGCCGACCCTGGCTTGGTGATGACATTGCAAACAGTCACCATTACTCTTTTAAAATAAATGTATTGATTTCTAACTCACTGGCTTAATTTACTTCACATGTTTTTAGCTAAATAGAAAAAAAAGTTTAGCGTAATAGCTAAAAGTTCAGATAGTTTATATTTAAACCACCATTCTACTACTTAACCACTTCTCAAATCAGTTGAAATGGTGGCAATACCTGTTGCTTAGGATTTTGTGAGCTTTGGCTTACATGACGAAAGAAAAGTGTATTTGTCAGGTTGTAAGTATTAAGTAAAGATTAGCTATTATTTTTGTATGTTTTAAGACAAAAATAAGGCTTTGAGAAATCTGAAATTGTTTCCAATAAACGGGCATTTATGGCTTTGTAGAAGACTTCTGGCCAGGCGAAAAATAAAAATAAACTGAATTTAAAAATGATTTTTCTGGTCAGTATAAAGAACAGAGCAGTCTCAGTCCTGGCAAGGAGAAGAGACTGGGTTCTTTTCATATTCAATCACTTTCTTCAATGTGAATAAGCTGAGTGCCCCATTAGCTCTGGAGAGGAGAGTATAATAGAATCGTCTCTATAATAGGGGCATTAAGCCCTCTTGCATTATAGGAAATTATTGTAAAAGGCTTCCAGGCTCTAATCTCCTTGCCAAAATCTGACTACAGATGTAATAGTAACATCAACCCTGATAAAAACTTTGAATAGCTGGAAACCCATGTGGAAGCTTAGAACGTCAGTCTCAAGCAAGAATAGGAACGAAAGGAAATAGACCTGTGTCGTAGAGCAGGTGCTTATTCTGAGCTTTCATGCTAAGACTCTTAAAGATACTCCTCGTGGTCTTTGGAACTTATAACTGTATGCTGGAGTTGAATTTCAATCCAGTGCCCACAGTATAAGTCAAATAGGGATTTCTTTTTAATCTTTTAAATGTTAGTGTGAGAGGTCAGCTCTGTCATAGCAAATTAAAAAAAAATATAACTTTTGCCTTCTTTTCATTACCTTTCCTGAGAGGTAAGCTTGTTTCAGTTTTACATTCTTTTTATCATGACATTTATGTAACGCGCCAGTATTTCTACCAGTTAGGCACTACTTTCTAATTTCAAAGGGGGAATTCTGAGTCAACCTTATCATGACTAGGAAATCTCTGTGTGGGCATATCCGAGTTTTGCTCTAATCTTTATGAAAGGTGTCAGGTGTGTGCCATAAGGAGCCCCAGGGCACAGAGACATCCTTTTAATAAAATATCCACTAATGGGGCTGACCCACCAAGAGTTCTTGCCTTGCAAAGTTCTTGCTTAAGAACTTTGAGGTGTCTTATCTCAGACACAGCCTGCTCATGTTGACAACCATGGGGAAAAAAACAAACACTTCAAAATAATTTTCCAGCTGCACTTTCCTTCTTCACATCCACAGTTCCACGCACCCCTGTGCATTCATATGATCCGCTAATTCAGATAACCAATCTCCGCTCTGTCTTCCAACTGACAACTAACGTGCTATTTCCTCTCCTTTTGGCCTCAGCTTCTTTATCTATCCAAGCACTCATTATTCACAGACATTTTAAAATATTAAATTCAAAAGAGAAGGTAAATTATTCAAAACCACTCACATGCAAATCTTCCCAACAGTTTAAATCCAACAGATTTCCCATTTGACCCTCCATTTCATTGAACAACCTAACAAAGATTGTGATAACAGCCTCTCATGTTCCTTCTTTGTACCTATTAAATGAAGACCATGGGCTCTCTTTCAGGCTCATTCTTTCCTGCGCATTATCAGATTGGAATAATTCAAAGACAGAATAATGAAATACTCGTTTAATGAGAGATGCTTAGAGATACGACGAAACCAAGATAAGAATAGAGAAAAGCTTTATCGCCACTTCAGCAGGGAGACTTATCTTCTCGATATTTGCAAAGAATCGGAGGCAATTTTTAACTAGTATAAATATATGCCCAAAGTACAGATTTCTCTATTCTACTGTTTCCCAATATCCACCCCCCACCCACATATCTGTGGTTACTGTGAAGAAATGTCTTCTTTACTTACGTAAAATAGAACTCTAATTTCAGACGCTGATTTGGGAAATTGTAGAAAATGCAAGAAGCAGCAACTTAAAAGGCCAAAGCCTTTCTTTGTAATCCCATGACCTATCTGACTCTCATTAAATACTAGGATGTAGTTCCCATAAGGTTATAAATTTTGTCTTTCTAGTTCACTACTGATTCGCTGCACTTGAAATAGAAATCTGACTCATAATAGATACATAACAAGTACTTATTCAATAAGTACATCCTCTGAGATCCCTTTTTGGTATTTATGCACATGAAGAGCTCTTAATGCCTGCTGCTAAATATTATCTATTATTCTAAAATTTCTGGGCTGGAGAGATAGCTCCATGGAATAAGTGCTTGCCTGGCAAGCACAAGGTCCTGAGTTTGATCCCTGATACCATCAGTGCCAGGTAATAACAAATACACCAACCAAATGGTGGAAAACTGTTTGAGGAGCCCAATTAGAGGGGAATGAGGTAGGGAACAGGGTTCCTCTGGTACCCAAAAGAACTGGCTCTGTGTGTGCAAGACAGAGACCCATCCATTCCCCCGAGTTTGTAGCAGGGACGTGAGCATGCCCTAATCAGCAGATGTGTCAGTGTGAAAAATGTTTTTTAGAAATCTGGTATCATTCAAGTAAAGGCAATAGCAGCAACAATTTCTCACCTTCCTCTATCATATTCTGAGTGGTAAAGATAAAGGCAGCCTTTCCCTGTGCAGGGATCACTAGCCATTCCCCACTTAGCTACCAAACTTGACCCATTCCTCTCTGCACATTGTAGTATAGAATTAGAGCACAGCAGTAGGTCTAGAATCAAAGTGCACCATGGAGAAATTCCTGGCAGGTGTAGGAAGCACAGGAATTTGCTCATTCATTCAGTGCATAGATCTTTCTTGTGATTCTATAGTGGCTGTAAGCTGATTGCTAGACAGATAGAGAGTTTATAGTCTGAATTCTGTGTTCTCTTCTTTAATATTTCTTCAGAGACCTACATATGGTCAGATGTGGTAGCACACATCTGTAATCCTAACACTTAGAAGGCTGAGTCAGGAGAATTGCCAAAAGTTTGAGTCCAGCCTGTACTGTTCAGGGAGTTCAAGGCCAGCATGGACTACATAGTGAGAACATGTCTCAAAAAAAAAAAAAAAAAAAGAAAGAAAGAAAGAAAGAAGAAAGGAAGGGAAAGGAAAGGAAAACAAAGTGAAAGGAAGGGAATGGAAAGGAAAGAACAGAGACCAGGAGGTATGAAAAATCACCCAGGTTATCAAAATAAACTCACTTCTGCACAGAAATTTAGTAATCTAAGCATATACAAAATTGTAGCCTGTCAATCCTATTTTTCCTAGTCTGTTACTCTCATTTAATACCCTTTTTTGTTTTCTAGTAAATCAATCATTTACTTGAGAGAGAGTATAGCAGTAACTAAAATTACATTAGGAGCAGCACATATCTAAAAAACCAGAATGACAGGAGTTTCAAGCATAGTTTTAGTGTTACACATTGCTATTCTTAGTGTGATAAATCTTTTGGAGGTTTTTAGCACCATTATCTAATTCATCCTGCGCATGGTTTTGCTTCTGCTATGTTTTCTGCTTGCAGTTACTTCATTGTTTAACCCTTAAATCTTTGATTTCCATGCAGCTGTGTTGTGCCTCTCCATTTTTATTTCTTTTGAGTTCTTACACTAGGGACACTACACGATATTTACACATGTAGTTCTGGTTTATTTCACTTATGAGTATATGTTCATGATACATTCATTTATATATGAAGTCTTCCAGTTTATTATTCTTTATAGCTAAGTAATATTCCATTGTATAAAAAGACTACATCTTTTTCAACCATTCTTCAGATGACAGGTATTTTGGTTTCCAAGATTTGGCTATTACAAATTGTGCTGCTATAAACATAGGTGCACAGATGTCACTACGATATGATGTTTTCAGTTCTTCTGGAAACATTCCCACTAGGGGTGTAGCTGGATTGAATGGAATTTCCAGTTCTAGTTTTTTAAGAAGTCTCCACACTGCTTTCTATAATGGCTACACCAGTCTGTATTCCCAACAACAGTAGAGAAGCATTCCTTTTTCCCCACAGCCTCTCCAACATTCTATAGAGATTTATTAGAATATCAATGATTGATAGAAAATACCAATTCCAAGATGATTGATACTCAGAAAGACAGTGATGTTAAGCTCAAGTATCCGTGTTATAGAATAATAGTATCACTAAGCTTTTTTCTGGAGCATTAAGATTATAAGTTTACAGACCAAAAATTAGAGAAAAAGAAAGGCTACCAAGGATCACCAATATTTTGGCCCTAGACCTTCAAGATCAATGAGGACTCAGGACATAAGAGAACCTGTGCTGTAACATCCTATAACCAAATTTTCTGTTCAAGTAAATTATGAGGCTACAGAGGAAAGGGACTGAAGGTATATAGTGTGCCTAAGGAGAGTCACCTAGACAGAAAACATTCTCTCAGGCTTTTACAGAGAGCAAACTGGTCAAGCAATGGCCATGACTCACGCATATGGCTGACAACAGTTCTACAAAGCACTGCATATGATTTCAAAGTAAATCTCAAGGGGATTTGACTGACCTTGGGAGATGCAAAAGTTACATGTTTAGTTATTCAGGTCTTGCTTTAACTTGCCCTTAACCACCCAGCAGACAAGTTTAATCACAAGGCATAAAACATAAAGCTAGATTAGTATGTTGAACTGTAAAAGGCTTAAATCAATAGCTTCTATCATTGCCAGTTTTGCCAATAACTCACTGCAATTATGGAACATTGGATTATGTATATAACTACTTTCTCTTAGTTCAATGAGAACAAATTTTTTGTACCAATAGAAATTAGAAAAATTAGCACATCTACACCCTGTGTGTGCTCTGTATAACTACTAGGAAGATATCAATATGCATTGTATCAAATATTGGGAATGCACTACAAATGTGTTTTGAAGCTGTCACATTGTTATTTCTTGTTAAAAGTAATAAAACAAAACAAACAAACAAAAAACTCACTTCAGTAATCTTACCTATGTTACCAGAAAGTAGTTTTATTTTTCCACTAAAGACTAACTGGGGGGCCAGTGAAACAGTTCAGCAGTCTAAAGCACCTGCTTGGGAAAGTTCAGGCAACTGCGGCAACCATGGTTCGATCCCCAGCACCACATGCTGCACCAGAATCACCCCCAGGGCAGGCTGAGCTGGCAAAAAAAAAAAAGACTAACTGAGATACTATGCTGCAAATCCTCCTGAGCTATCCCTAAATTGTTATAACTAGAATACCCTGCCAGTGAAAAATAAAATGTGTCCATATTTAGCTTCATAGTAATGTTACTACTATGAGCCAAGCTCAATAAGCCGGAGTAAACAAAGATCCACAGAGTTATCTCGGGACATGGCGTAACACTGTAGGACACCACAACGCCAGAGGATGAGGTATCCTCAGCATACCGCACCTTTCAGTAGACGTTGTATGTGGTACACGATGTGCGGCTACGCCTCTCAGGCCAGACACAGTCCAGAGCTCTGTGGTATTAGAAGATAGATGAAAGAACGCAGTCCCTCCGAGGCCCCTGGGTGACCGCTTTGGAGAAGCAATGACAAGACGCACTGCCTGAGAGCAGCCGGCTCACCTGTCAGCTCAGGGCTCTCACTTGAGGCTACTTTCACGCAGAACAGTTTTCCCCTCCTGGTGGGCGTTCCTGGGATGCTGAGACCTCAGAGGCTGCATCAGCTGTCAGCTTCCAGCAGATGGCTACTGAGCCCCTTCGCTGATAACGATAACTGAGTGCACTGCGCTCATTGCCTGCGATGTCTGCTCCCCAACCGCTGTGTCTATGCTGTTCTCCTCCATCTCTCTGCTGCCTGATTTTGTATTTGATCTGCCACACAGCTGGAGCTCCTAACTATAAGTCGATGGCTCTTCCTCTGGCCCGCTGTTGCTCATAGCTGAAACCTCAATTAAAATACAAGTTTCACCCCAAACCATGTCTTTGTGAGGATTTTCATGGCAGCATTATCACGATTGTAATCGTAACGCTACTAACATTACTATTTGCTGGAAACATTTACCCTCTAGGCTTCTAGCTCCACGAGAACAAGTAGTAACATGTTCCCCTGTGCTGTAGTTCTATCCCCAATATTTTATGGAGTCTGGTGCATCACCCACACTCAAAAGTAGTTTGCAGAATAAATTACTCATCAATTCTACACTATAAATGAAACTTTAAAAGATGTAATAAATACAAAGAAGCTAGAAACATATTGTCTGATTCCTTTTATAGAAAATATCTATTATACAAATTCTGGCATGGTGGTGCACACCTGTAATCCCAGCGTTAGGGAGGCTGTAAACAGGTTGATTACTATGAGTCTGAGCTGCAGTCTGCGTGAGACCCTGTATCCAATACATAAGTTAAAAAAAAAGAAAAAAATATCTGTTATAGATAAAGTTGTAAAGACACAGAAAATTCATGACCACCTAGGGCTACAGGAAAGGCAAGGGTAGCTAGTAAATTGTTATGAGCATGGAGCTTCATTTTGCAATAATAGAAATATTCACAAGTTAAATTATGATGAAGTTGAAGCCCTGTAAGTAAATTAAAATTTCTTAGCAGCTGGACATGGTGGCCCACAACCATAATCTCAAGACTTCAGGGCACTCAGGCAGAAAGACCAGCCTAGCATAGTCAACCCTGTGACACTCAGCAATTCTATCTCAAAAGAAAAATTAAACATCTGGGATACTGTGCAGTGCTAAGGCTCTCTGGTCAGTACCCAGTACTGCAAAACAACAAATCGAAGCTGAATTGTATATTTTAATTTTTTTTATTTTATTGAGAGAACTTTATTTTATTTTTTAAGTGGATGGAAAATGGAAATATAGGGGCTGGCAAGATGGCTCAGCAGTCTAAAACACCTGCTTAGGCAAGCTTAGGTAACCAAAGGGACCACGGTTTGATCCCCAGCACCACGTGCTGCGCCAGCCCCACCCACAGGGCAGGCTGCGCTGGCCATAACATAAAAATAAAATAAAAATAAACTCAACACTTGTAGCATGTAAAAGCAGCCTTTGTCAATGGGCACGTCTGTTTTCCAATAAAACTTAAAAAAAAAAAAAGAAAATGGAAATACACTTTTTAATGTTTCTAATACTAGGAGAAAATATCATAGCATGTCTTATAGTAGATTGTAAGTCAAAGATGCAGTATAAATTGAAAACAGAAATTAAAATTAAACTATATTCAGAAAATTAATTAAATATGAATTAAGAATTAAAATAAATATTTCAAAACAATATTCCAAAATTAAAATTAAATCATGAAATCTTCTGGCAGGCAGAATGTTGTGCATTATATGTATAAATCTGTGATCAATTCAAAGTACACACATAGTACTTGAATAGGTTAATATAAACAAAAATATCAACTAAGAGAAAGTTTTCATGATAGTAGAGAACTACTAAGAATAAAACATAAAATAAAGACTGGAATGGCAAATATATGAACAACACTTCTGACAGTTTGGGGATAGGATATCGCACAAAGTTCTAGTATGTCATGGACATGGACAGTGTCCATAATGTTTCCTGGTGGCCAGGTGTCACTTGTGGGACTGAGCTACTGCCATTTCCTTGATAGTCACCCTGTAGACCAGTAGAGAATCATGACTAAAAGGGTGCAGAAGTCCATTTGTAGAGTATGCTGGTGGAAATATTTTACTGCTGCATACAAAAGAATAATTGAAAGACTGCTTTTATATATCTTTTTTTCTCCTGTGTTTAATTGTTTGCCGTATTTGGTGGGTTCTTTCCATTCTCCTTCATGGATTTGTGGTCATTTTGATTCCTCTCCAGAATATCTTTTAGTAGTCAGTGTAGGGTTGGTTTTGTCATCATGAAATTCTTTAGTTGCTCTTTGTTCTGTAAGTATTTCACTTCTCCATTATACTTGAAAGAGAGTTTTTCAGGGTATAGAAGTCTGCGTTGAAATTTGCTTTCTTGCAAGACTTATAGTTCTTTGTTCCATGCTCTTCTTACTTGATTTGTCTGGAGAAATCTGCCATTATTCTATGAGTTTTCCTTTAAATGTTATCTGTTTCTTTTCTCTAGGGGTGTGTGTGTGTCGCTTTTAGTATATTGTTCCTGTGATGAATTTCTGGGATCTTGGTTATTTTATGTCTGGGTTTATTTTCAATTGGCTTGTTGTTATTTGTAGTTCTATATATTTTGGCTACCTGAAGGTCATATTATTTTCCTATCTTTGGGAAGTTTTCTGCTTTCTGCCCATATTCTTTTTATCATTTATATTGTCTCTTTGTTTCTCACTGATGCCTGTTAGTCTTACATTGTTCATCTTTGCATAATTTTACAGATGTTGAATTATTTTTTTCCTCCATCCTAGTTATTTCCAAGAGATCTTTTCTTACCTTTTCACTAGTTACAATGGTTTCTTCAAAGTCTGAAAGTCTATTTTCACTTTCATTGCAATGGTTTTGCCAGCTTGTGATTGAGGTATTAATTTTCTGTACTGTACTTTAAATCTGCTTCATGTGTTCTATTTCTTTTCTATATTGTTCATTCAATGATTCTATCATTTTTCTTTTCTCCTCTGCTTTTTTTAATCAGTGTCTTCCTTGGAAGAATATAGTACCTCTTTCATAGTTATCATTTCTTCTTTTACTTCAGAATTTTTTTCTGATCTGATTTCCTCTATAACTTTCTGCAGTTGTTTCTTTAGACTTCAGATGATATTATTTCAGAGATTTCAGGTGTATGATTTCCAATTTCTTCTATGCTATTATCTCCTGTATTTGTTCCGGATGGGAACAATGCCTGAGACTGCATTTTATTCCTTCTCTTTGTCATTTTGTATAGCCCGGCCTTCTGACTTTTGGTATAAAGCGTTGGTAAAGTTCTTACCTTAGCAATAAGTCTGGACCTACCAAGTTCAAACTTGTCCAGGTGGATATGGCTTGGTTCTGATTGCTGTGCTCCACTTTTTCCTGCTACAGTCCTTGGATTCTAGCAAGATGTCCTGCTTCTGGATTAGCTGGGTGGGTCTTGCCTCTGGCTTCTCTGTAGGGAGTTCTACACCAGGTGTGTCTGATGGATGAATTTCCATTCGCATGCTGGACAAGCTGCACCTGGGTACTAAATTTAATGCCTTTCTGGCAGGCCCCCAATGATGTCACTCACAAGGCAGGCCTGGGTGCTGAGTCAAATGAGTTTCTGCTGGGTCCAGGGTGGTCTCACTCACATGCTGGGCCTGGGCTCTGGGTTGAATGGGGATGTGGTGGTGCACCTTGGGTGGTCCCACGCACAGGTTGGGCCTGGTAATGAATCAAATGCATTTCTGGTGGGCCCTGGATGGTCTCCCTCACAAGTCGGGTCTGGGTACTGGGTCTAATGAGTTTCCTATGGGTTTTGGGTGGTCCCACTCACAGGCCGGGCCTGGATGCTGGGTCAAATGAGTTTTCTAAACTGTATACTTTAAATGGGTGATCCCCAGCATACTGTACAGTGCTAGCCCCACTCCCAGGTACGCAAAGAAGGTGATTGAAACTGTGCATGGTAATATGTGCCTGTAATCCCAGCACATGGGAAGCTGAAAACAGGAAAATCACTACTAGTCCAATCTATGTAGTGAGACTCTGTATACCCTGTAGACCTTGTACCAAAATTCATTTAATAAATAAATAAATAATATTATGGGTGATAAAACTATTAAAATAACTGAGTAAATGGAAAACTTGAAAGGTCAGTGTGGAGGTCAGATGCTCTGATATTTAGTTAAGGGAGCCATTTCCAGAACTAGACCTGTCCCCCAGGTCCTTCTCTTGTACTCTTCAAAGATGGATTTCTAGCATAAACATCGGCAACCTTTTGTTTTTTCACTTCATATCCTCTGAATGCATAGGATGGTGCTTGCAAAAGTGTCCTCCATGGTTGAGTTACATAACTGATTTCCAGTTCTCTTGGGCCACAGTATTCACAACATTTTCTACCAAATTCCCATCACCATCTATTTTCTCTGCCCATTTTTGAAATAATCATGAACCACTGAAAATTATAATTCAAACAGTAATGAGGAGTGGCCAGATAATGGTGAGCAGCTTCTCCCTTTCCCTTTCACCATAACGCTGCTGTAACACATATGTGATGGCTGGAATTATAGCAGTCACTTTGGGTAATAGGGCAAGGAGTATCAAACAGCATCTTTTGAGGAGAAGACTGGGAATGTTCCTTCAGTGTAATTAGAGCAAAATACAAATTTCAGAATATTTATTCCTTTTTTTTAATTTTTTTTAGCTTTTATTTTTTAATAAGAAATGACAATATGATAGTTTCAAAACATGTTATTAGTGCATTCATAATAATTGATACATTGAATATTGTCCTCATATTTGTTATACAGAGCACAGGGTGTAGACATGATAAATTTTCTAATCTATATTAGTAGGGGAGAAAAAAAGAAAGAAAAAAAACCCAAAATTTTTTTTTCTTCTCCTTGTACAAAGAGGGAGTAGTGATATACATAGTCCAACGTTCCAAAATTAAAGTGGGATACCAGTGAAACTGGCAGTGTTGGAGACTGTTGGTATAAGCCTCTTACAGCTCATCATACTAATCTAGCTCTGCATTCTATGCCTCATAATTAAGCTTTTCTGCTGGGTGATCAAGGGCAAGCCAAGGCCAGACATGTATAACAGATCATTCATTTTAGTGTATCTTCCAGGGTCAAATCCTCTCAGGATTAACTTAGGAACCATGTACAGTGCTCTTTAGTGCTGTTGCCAGTGTCAGCCATCGGGACAAGTCACAGCCATTGCTTGACCAGTTTGCTCTCTGTGAAAGCCTGAGAGAATGTCCTTTCTCTAGGTGACTTTCCTTAAGCACACTATACTTCATTTATCTTTTTCCTCTGAGGTCCCTTAACCTCCTTGAACAGAAAATTTGGAAAACCTCTGAGTTATAAGATGTTATGGCACAAGTTTTCTTATGTCCTGAATCCTCACTGACCTTGAAGGGCTAGGGCCAAATTATTGGCTATCCTCATAGCCCTTCTTTTTCTCCAATTTTTGGTCTGTTAACTTACATTCTCAACCCTCTAGCAGAGCAGCTTCATGATACTATTACTCTATAACACAGGTAATTGAGCTTAACATCACTGTCTTTCTGAGTATCAAACATCTTAGACTTATCTTGCAATTTGTATTTTCTGTCAATCATTGATATTCTAATACATCTCTTTAGAATTTGATAAAAGCATTTACACATTTTTACACAGACATTTAGAAATCCAAGGATGTACAAAATTGTAGCCTGTCAAGCATGTGGCATTTTGCCTAGTCTCTTACTCTCACTTAATACCCGTTTTATTAACCAACCATTTACTTAAGAGAGAATATAGCAGTTACTGAGTTTGTACTGGAAGCAGTACACATCTAAAAGACCAGAACAACACGCATTCCAAGCATAGTTCCAG
>PVKN010030872.1:0-12627 GCA_004027915.1 Capromys pilorides
GCTATAGTCATTTGATATAAATTTCTTAAAAATAAAAACGTTTTATTTAGCCATATTACTTTCAAAACAGAAGCTGAAATAATAATTTACTATAGTTGTATGTATGTAGAAGTATTAGTTTTTAATGGTATTAAGCGTTCAAGAAGACAGGATTCTAGTTATACTTAAAAGGTTTCATTTATTTCTTTAAAATAGTTTTTTCCCTAAGCAATACTGGAGCACAAAGTCTTTAACAGATAATTGATGAAGCTTACTGACATTTTTTTTCCTCTCCTGAAATTTGAAAGCATTTTGAGGACACAGATGAAGCTGCTTGCACTCTCATTTTTGGATTTCTTTACTTTATATTTTTGATGCACTTGAGACTGAACACAGGACCTCGCGCATGCTCACCATCACTGTAGCACTGAGCGCTGGCCCTGGCCTGATTTTATTTCATTTTCTTAATTATGTGGCTGTTTTGCTATCCCTTCAAGAAATGTCTGTTATTGAAGCTAGACTGTTTCCTTCTACGTACTCATGCCCAATGGAGTATGTGGCTATTTTGTCTGTTCATAAGGAGTGCAAATGTATTTCCAAACCCTGTCATATTAACGTCTTTTTCTTAAACCTAGGTATCACTATCATTTGGTACAGTGTTGACTATAACAGTTACTCAGTAAAATGTGTAAGATTAAGTCACTAATTAAACATTTGTAAATGATGAATATAAAGTGGGTTGTTGATTAATAATTGAAACTTGATTTATGGAGGTATTGTTTTGTGGAATGACTGTTCACATAGTCTAAGGAGCATTCCCCTGTTTGTACTTCCAGTGGTACACAGACCAAATCCTCTTTCCTGCCTTATCTGGAGGAAACTCTAAGGCAAGCTGTTTCATGCACTGCTTTTATCAAAGGGTCTATCGGTGCTGAACACAACACTCAGACGCCCCTGGCACAGAATACCAGCTCAGAGTGCAGCTAACAACTGTGTGGTGGAGACACGCCTCTCCTGGACTGTCCCTCCTTGGGACAGAGGCATGGAGAGCTCATCTTCAGGTCATGCCATGGGATTTGCCATATCCTCCTTGGGTGGGCAGATAGTGTCCAGGAAGCAGCAGCCAGGTGCAGAGCAGCAATGGGAAAGGAAAAAGAAAGGAGAAGAGAGAAGAAGTAGAAGAGGAGGAGAGTGAGAGAGAAAGGAGCAGCAGCAGGGTGGGCAGAGGAGAGAGAGAATGTCTTCAAACTGCGTGAATTTCAGCTAGAGGAGGAGCCTCCACTGCAGACTTGGTAGGCCAGGCTGAACCAACTCTTTACTCCATTGCAGATAGTAACACACATCAGAACTAAAAGAAAACTGTTTTAAAGGCATATGGGATCTCCTTGGGTTTGTATTATAAGATCAACCCCAGGATTTGTCCTATGTAAGCCAAGACACCACTATTGCTTTTGATATCTTTAACATGACATGGGCAGATAGTTCCTTAAGAGCTTGTGCTGGGGCTGGGGAGATAGCTCGGTGGTCTAAGTGCCTGCCTGGCGAGTGCTAGGTCCAGAGCTCAATCTTTGGTACTGCATGCCATGTGGGCCCTGAAACAAGGTGTGGTGGCACATGGCTCTAATTCTAATGCTAGGGAGGCTGAGACAGGAGGATCACTAGAGTCTGAACTATGTAGTGAGATCCTGTATCAAAACAAATGAACAAACAAACAAACAAACAAAGAGCTTGTGCTGGATTTGAAGGAGTATTGCTTTTCAAAGAATGAGCTTGCTATGTGAGCATAGAGAGTTAAGTGTCCTCCACAGTTAAGATCATATCCAGACAATCTGGGAGTGTACATTCGTGGATGGGCATGCATGTGTACTTCTTTGTATGTTATTATATAATAACATGATATAATATAAGCTTATTTCTTCTTTCTCCCATCAGTTATCCTTCATTTCAGTTTCTTATGGAAAATTTGCCAGCAAATACATATGTAAATATAGATAAGACACTATTTTGTCTTTAAAAGCTAAGCATTTGTGGGGAAATGCAGGTTATGAAACATGCCATGATTCTTGAATTAAATGCCCTAAAAGCAGAAATGGGGGGGTTATTAAGACCTAGGAATTGATATTTGCCATTTGGGACACATAATTGGGATTTATTACTTGGAGATCATTGGAGAAAGAGTCACCAGGGATGTGTCTCAGAGGACAAGGAGAAATTAGCCAGGGAGCAGGGCGAGCTCCCAGTGGAAGGAGAACTTGTCCAGTGGGACCAGGGAGTGAGTTATTCCATACGGATGAGAGCTAATGGGGACATAGCCCAAGTCGCATAATCCTGGACTAAATATGCTAATTAATGCCTTAGGACTTCAATGTTTGCATTTGAAAACAATCTGTCTCTGGATATAACAATGTGACATATGAAGTTATTTGATGATGTGGATGAGATAGCTTCTGAGCAAACGAAATAAAGGAACTGAGGGGCCAGTAGGAAAGACAAGTAAAATAGGACTCCAGGTAGAAGCTCCCTAAGAGGATGGGCAGAAGCAGGGGTACTGTTCCTGTTGGAAGCGTGGCACCAATGAAGAGGAATATTAAACAGAAAGGGGACGTGCAGACCCGGAAGAGAATGGAGGCATCTTCAGTCATGGAAAGAGAGTGATTTTGTCATCAGATCTGTATTCCTGTCACCCAGAAATGAGAATAGTAAGGACGAAGGTAGTAACTTGGGTCATCAAAATTCACAAAAGTTCAAGTGATGCACACCGGTGGGGTCGCACAGGTTTAGCTCCCGGGAAGACTGCACTGAGGGAGGATGCTTAAGGGGGCAGAGGGGATGAAGAAGGACACGGTAGACTGGTCAGAGATTCCAGAGCATCTTCAAAGTCAAAAGATCATAGAATGACAAGGAAAAAGGGAAGCACAGAGTGGATGAGAAAGAGGGCACGCGCAGAAGGCCTTTAGACTTTGAAATAGCTTATTAGAGGCTCAGGGCAAAAGAAAACGGGGCACTTTTAAAGTGGTGGCAGGGAAATGCAGCGCAGAATGTGGACTATTGTTGGATTTGCACTATTTGTTGGAAGTGGAAATGGAGAAATAGTTGAGAATATGTGGGGTTGAGGACGGTGAGTTATTATACTTTCTAATGTGTCTTGCATAGTGGGTTTGTGGCAAAAGTTGTTTCTCCATGTTTCAAAGCTGTTGTGAATCAATCCAAAGAAAAGGTTGGAATGAAGACTTAGGAAACCTAAGACAAGCATAAGATCATGGAGGTGAAGGCAGGTCTGAGACTCAGGGAAGGAGGTGCAGGATTTGTCCGGCGTGGTGTCCAGGAGGAGGGAGATGACAGAGAGGCTGAGGACTGTTGGAGAAAGACGCGAGCTGCACGGGCTGGAGAGCTCGGGCTTCTCAGCGGGCCCTGCGCCCAAGGTGATTCTCCAAAGAAAGCACCCTGGGGGTGGTTTTCAGCTGCTATGACGTCGCCCTCCCAGGGTTTGTACGCAGCCATTATCTGAAAGCTAAACCGCCAGCCTAGCCTGTGGAACCTTAGCCAGAACCGCTGGATTTCAACAGTGCCTGCAGCTCCTCTCATAAAGTTACTCAGACCTGACGGTACTTGGCTTGCGTGGGCCGCAGATGCTATCTAAATGAGCTCCTGAGAAGGACAAAGAGGGACCCCGCCTCCTTGGGCTGGGCAGGCAGCGTTCTCCGGGTCCTGGGTCTGAGCTGGCTGCTGTATGGGCCCCGCTCTTGAATGCCCTGCGGTGCTCGCCAAAGCGCCAGGCTGCAGAGCGCATGCTTTGTTTATTTCGCTCAGGCGGTGCCACGTGGGCTTCTCATCGTTTCCTTCAGGCTGTCGCTTCCTCCCAGGTGTTGTCCGCCGCCCGTCTCCACCCCGCTGCAGTGAGACCCTTCCAATCACCCTCGGCATCCATGACACTTCCGAGACGTCTGCCTGCGTCTCCCAGGCAAGATCTGAGAGTGGTTTGGACAAAGGCGCGCGCCTGTGTCTTTTCCATTCGTTTCACATGTTGGTGGCCAGTCTTGGCAAGTCGCTGCCCGTCTGGCTAGCAAAGAAGCAAATCTACTTCTTTTTTCCTATCCTCACTCAGAGAGTAAAAAATTCTCCTAGTGTGTGCGTTCAAAGACCCGGAGACGGCAGGTTCATTTATTTCTCTGTTCTCTCTCTCTTGTGTTGGCAGTGGTCCCCAGGGACAGGAAAGGACAAGACTGTCCCCGTGTAAGTCCCCTCTCTGCCCCTACTTGAGCCTACGGGGAGCTCAGATAGCATTTTCAAGCCAGGAGTGAACTCTGGCAGGTGCAGCCTACAGACTGCACTGGGTCCGGCCACGCAGCTGGAGATCACCGAGCAGGCCGGCCCTGCAGCTTCGCCGAGCAAGGACGGCAGTCCTGCGCTCTACTGCACCGCCCACATGGGTGCTGCAGTGGAGCAGAATGCAACGCACGGATGAATGCATAGCTTTAGAAGAGGCGCAGAGCGAAGGGTGGAAGCTGGTAGATGCTGGAAGCCCGCTGTAGCCAGGAGCGTGGGTACCGCCGCGGCAGTGGAACACACAGCAGAGTCTGCTGGGCAAGGCTGGGCGGAGCAGCACTGTAGGGACCAACACCCGGAAGGCGCAGGCCGCACCGTGTGATACGCGATGAGCAGCTGAGTCCGCGCAGAGCACTGAGGCCGGGCGTGCTGTCTACAGCGCCAGGAGAGCGAGGCCGCCACTGCGATGAGATGAAGGAGCCGCCCGCAGGCTATCCAAGGAGTTCACAGTGTCCTTAGGCTCAGCCGCACTCTCGGATCAGCTGGGCTGGCGTCCAGGGAGCTGGGGCAGTGCCTTGTACGCGAGTCTCCGGTTGGGGGACTTAGAGCTTTAAGACTGTGTAGGCCTAAGCAATGTGGAGACTGGTTTACTGAGGAAAAATCTGAAAAACCACGCAAAATCCTGATTTTACAAATCTGGAGCTATTGTGATCAAAGCCCTTTTCATCACGCCCAGTAATCCATTATAAGCTACAAGGAGGGTATTCTCGCCCCAAAGCTCCTAAGCCTTTAAAGCGGCTCCCCATTGTTTCTCTAAACTCAGAAAACTTGTATTATTTTGCAGATCATACCAGTGAGGACAGAGAAATGGGAGGTCTCGGTAAAAAAAAGAGGACGTTAAAATGGGCCTGGAAATTTCCATCACAGGCCGGAAGGCGCGGGCACCTAGGGAGCCTCTTGGTGCCGACCACAGGGAGGCTTCTCTTCTGCGATCGAGGCACACAATGGTCTCGGTTCCCGGATGGAAACTGTAAGGCTGTGAGCTCGAGAATGACAGATTATGTGCAGCTCCCCTCAGCCACGGATTAGCCAAAGCACCACCACTGGAAACTTCTGCAAATGAATTCCCTTTCACATTCATGTCAGTGCAGGACTGCAGCGCAGGACAAATGGAGTATAGTATACTTCATCAGTATGCTTTTCAGGGGAACAAAAAGGTGTATTATTTGAGTTTCTTTCTTTTTTCAATGTGTTTTTTTTTTTTTTTTTTTTTTTGGTACAGAGTATCTCTTTGAAGCTCAAACTCGTAATGATCCTCTTGTCCTAGCCTTCCCAGTGCTGGGATTATAGCTGTGTGCCACCACGCCTGTCTTCAGTGGCCGACGTGGCGTGTGCTCTCAGGGTCCAAGCCTCTTTCCTTGAGCTTTCTAGGCTACCAAGCTATCTCCCCAGCCTTATTATGTGATTTTTAACCAAGGCCAAGGCCAGAATATTGTTTAGCACTGTATACTGTGCTTTCTAGTGACATTCCATAATGCTAAATTTATGTTCATTTGCATGTGTGTGAGCTCACATATTTCATTGTTGAAGTCGCCCCCACAGCCACAGTGCGTGTCACTGTCTAACAGGAACCGTGGCCCTGAAGAAGACAGCTCAAGATAAATCCCACACATTCAGGTCTAGAGAAGGGTATGATTAACAAGAAGTTAGTAAGGCCTGTGGGCGGGGACTTTGATGGCCTTGCTGAAGAACGTCTTCTTTCAGGTTGAGCATGCAGAACAAGGGATGCAGAGTGAGTGGACCTTGAGGAAGGCATGCTGACCAGCAAACTTCCAGTTTCCTCATCCAAAGACAATATCCAGTGACAGTGCCAGTGGCAAATACAGGACACTGAAAGTCTTCAAAGAAACTAACCCCCCTGCTGCCAGCTCCCACTTAGAGTTATGGACTATTTTGATACAGATGGTGAGAGAAATACACAGAGAAAGAGTTTCGATCGTTTTGTGATTTCTGGGATTGTAGTGGAATTCTAATATACACAAAGGAAGAGAAGGGCGGCGGAGCTTGGCTAGAGACGGGGTTCTGCACCTGTTTCCTGTCTCAGTGCTAAGCAAGGGAGTAGAACGTATCTGACCAAAGCTACACAGCTCGCGCAAGCCTATGGAGATCCAGCGCTCTTTTGATGAACATTAATTAAGCTGGTGCACACTCAAAGGTACCAGCACCGAGGACAAGAAGCACATTTACTTAAAGCATACTTTTAAAGCCACTCGGGAGCCCAGCCATGAGTCACTGACCGCTGAAGCACCCCCTGTGAGGACAGTTGAGGGGAACACACGTGCGGGCCAGCTGGCCAGGGCCGTTTATGGAATGGGGACGGGCACAGGTGCTGTGCAGGTGGGCAACAAGGGGGCCGGGGCTGTGGCAGTCGCCGGCCTCTGGAGGCCTGGGCACAAGCCACCTCGCATGTGTGTCTCAGCCCCGCTGGAGCGCCATGGAGCAGCCAGGCTTTGAACTGCCACATGTGTTGCATGTTCTTCCTCCGAGACCGTGCGTACCAGTGGGGCGGGATGGCCCTCTGCACCACGTCTGTGTGTCGTTTGCCACAAAATGAAGTCAGACAAGCTGACACTCCACCAAGTCACATCACAGCAAGACCTAGAAAGCTTCCGCTGCGTTCACTTGATTTTGCTGAAGTGGATGAAGGAGCAGGATTTGTGCAGTGAGGGCCAAGACAGGGGCTTGTGGGGACGCAACAGGCTCTGATGAAAACATGGCCTCACGTGTGGGCTGGGAGCAGGAACGCCCAGGAGCCTCTGCTCTGTCACTAGCGCGAGTAGCCACTCTGTAGCACTGTTGCATCCCGGAGGCCAAGAGCCCAATTTGTGAGTGTCCCCTGGTAGAGGCAATTGGGCCAGTGCTCAGCTAGGCGGAACCATCGTGATGCGATACGGCATAAATTATGTCTTTTGCATTAAGGTAAAATGATTTCAATGACCTGTTATTTATTTATTTTAATTACTTAGTATAGGGCCTCGCGACACAGCTCGGGCTCTTAGTGAGTGTCTTAGTTATTTTTGACACATTGCTAGGACAAACACCTGACACTCAAAATGAAGGAAGGAAAGGTTTATTTAGCTCACAGTTACTGGAGGTTTCAGTCCATGTTCAGCTGGCTTCAAGGCAGAGGGGTACATAGCAGAGAGCAGCAGTCCATGGTGGTGGAATGACCACAGGCCAGCAAGGGCAGCAAAGAGAGAGTCCATCTTTCTGTCTCTCTTATATTGCATTCAGGCTCTCTGCCGCAGGCTGGGCATAGCACTCACACCCACAATCCCAGCAGTACTAAAACCTATAATCCCAGTGGATCACCCAGAGTCCCAGTGGATCATGAGTTAATCTCAAACTCTAAAAGTCCCTGACCCATGACTTCATGAGGCTTTGCGGGGGGTGGGGGGGGGGCAACTAGACACAAGCCGTAACAGGCTAGAAAGGCATAAGAGAATCAGGGGACTCTAGAGCAGCACTCACGAGTCAGTAGTGCTGACCCCACACAGAACTGTTTGCTTATATTCATTTATTCCACCAGGGCAACCATGTTCTGAAATCAGTGATCCAGAAGGTGCCAAAGCCGCTGGCTTTCCGAAGTTTACATTTTAGAAGGAATAGGAGGGGACACAGAGCTGAGCGATAATTGGGGGTTTGGAATCCCTGGGGAAGAGAACAAGTCAGGGACATTGCCCATATCATTGGGGGTGGCAACCATTGTGCCAAGGAAGAAGTCATTGAGAAAATGAGATTTAGGGACAGACATTAGGTTGACATGGAGACAGCTATAAGGCTGCCAAGGACACATGTTTCACAGGGGCGAGCAGCAGGGAACAGCATCTTAAAGGCAGTGCATGATGTTTTAAAGGCCTTTTCTTACTTACAGAAAAGCGTGCAGCAGCTTGCGATAGCGTTCATTTGCTTTTATCCATGCTTATGCTTTGAGACCGAAACTGATCTTGTTTTCAGTATGGAAGCAAAGTATGAAAATTAGTCTTGGGGTTATTTCTAAACAGCATTCGTCCTTATACCTAATAAGTAAAGTGTGTACCAGGGCGCATACTACATTTTAAAATTTTTTTTTCATTTTTAAAGAGAAAGGAAAAACATTGTAAAAAAATATAGAAATGATACAGAATTTCACTACACAATATGTTAAGAATTGAACAGCAGTTATTGTATTGCATGTTGTTGTCTTCTAATTAGTTGTTCAGACTACCAAATATAAGCATGCAAAATTCATCAAGAAACTAAAAAGAAAAAAAAAAATTAAGAGTTAACTGTTCCTTTCAATAGACAGACAGACGTCACAGTGCACTCATCCAGCCAGCCTGGATATGTGCATGTATATTTCTTTTTACCTTCCTTCTTTCTTTTCTTTCTCCTTTCCCGGAACCCTGTTGTTCCTTTCCTTGGAAGTTTCTTTCTATTTTGCAGTCTCTATTGTACCTTTCAGATCTTATTTACTCTTTCAGGTTCTCACTCTGGGGAGACAATATGATGTTTTCATATTTGGGTCTGATTTATTTCACTTATCATTATGGTCTCTGGTTGTATCCATTTACCTAGAAAAGTCTGGAGTATTTCTTCTTTATAGCTAAGTAGTACTCCATGGTATAAAAATACCACATCTTTGTTATCATTCCTTAGTTGGTGGGCATTTGGGTTGTTTCCAAAATTTAGTTATGGCAAATTGGGTGGACATATATTGCTGTGGCATGATGTTTTCAGTTCTTCAGGGAGAAATGCCCAGGAGGACAATACCTGGCTTGAATAAAGCCTCTAATCATAGGTTTCTGAGGCATCTCCATGCTGATTTCCATAGTGCTTATACCAGTGTACACTCCCACCAACAGTGGCGAAGGCTTCCTTTCTCCCACAGCCCCTGAAGCATTTATTACTGGCTGACTTCTTGATGCTAGCCATCCTTTCTGGGGTGAGAAGGAATCTCAGTGATATTCTAATTTGCATATCTCAAATGACCGGTGACATTGAACAGTTTTTCATACATTTATTTCCCGTTTGTGTTTCTTCATCTGAGAGGTGTGCATTCATCTCAGCTGCACATGTTTTCATTGGGTCTTTGCGTTTTGGAAATCTGATTTTTAAAAATTCTTATGTTCTTGACAGAAGCCCATTACCTGGGGGATAGTTGGCTAAAATATTTTCCCATTGACTGGGTCTTCCTTCTACTCTGTTGGTGATTTCTTCTGATGTGCAGAAACTTTTCAAAAGGATGGAATCTTGGTTGATTCTTTGAGGTATTTCTTGTGCAGTTTGGTTTTCGTTCATGAACTCTCTGCCTATCCCCTTATCTTCATGATTTCTATCTACTTGCTCCCCCAGTAGATTTAGTGTTTCTATTTTAATATTTATATTGTTGATACATTTTGACTGTATTTTGTATGTGGTGGTATTTTTTATTTTATTAATTAATTTATTTTAAGTGTTTGGTACAGGGTCTCACTGCACAGCTTGGATTCCTAATGGTCCTTCTGTTTTCAGCTCCTCAGCTCTGAGATTATAGGCATGGCCCACCTCACCTGGGTTCAGTGGCAGGCTCAGCACACCCACGGGCAGCACCAGTGAGACATGTGGAGCAGGAGATTGAACCCCATTCCTTGCACTCACCTAAGCAGGTGGCCATTCTGCTGAGCTATCTCACCAGCCCTAGTACATAGTGATAAACATTGCTCTAATGTTAACATTCAGCATGTGGAAAAACCTGTTTTTCTGATATTTTCAGTGATCAAAAATTTTTACATTTTGCCAGTGGAAGTACCACCACTGAAACAGAATGCTCGAAGTGTAATGCTATGCTTTGTTTCCAGAAACTATGGATATATGAAAGTGATGCAAAAGCCATAAGAAAAGCAAGACATCTCTAGACAGCCTTCGGGGACAGGCTGGGACTTGAGTGATAGCTGGGCAAGCACTGCAGCCGCAAGAGACATGCGCTAGAGTTCAGGGCAGCGGGGAGAAGACCAAGGAGAGTGTTCTCGAGGAGCAAACAGAGGGCAGAACATGAGGAAACAACCAAAACCACGAGCAACAACGCACACGCAATTAGGAGAGGCACAGACAGTTCTCTGGAATAATGGGATTCAAGTGGTACAGTGTGTATTTTTTTTCCTATGAAGAAGTGAAGATGGAGTGTCTTTATTATGAGCCTTTCCTATACTCCTGGTTATTTAGAATTCATACTAAATCTTCTACTTAAGAGGAAATGCAGTTGTTTGCTATACCTCTGAACTTCAGGTCTTCAGAAACCAGAAACACCCAGCGCTTGCCTTCCCAGGGAGGACACCCTGAGCGGCAGGCAGCCAGGGTGAATCGAGCTGCAGTTTCTTCAGTGACGTCAAGGAAAGGACAGAAATGGCTTGGGAGCAGGGAGAGAAAGCTCTTGGGACAGAGGGCGGTGGTGCACAGGCTGGCAGCGAAACACAGCCGCCACAGGATCTGGAACAAGAAACTTAGACAGCAACAGCATAACAACCAGGAAATGAAGTAGAGCCCCGAGAATCAGGCAGAGCAGAAGGAAAGGTGAGGAGTCGGGGAGCAACCAGAGAAGCTGACGATGACATGACAAGAGTGCAGTGTGGAGCTCTGGCCCAGGCCCTGGAGCCTGGTGAAAGGAACCTCTCCCCAGGGAACAGGGCCAGCTCAGACAGGGCCGGCTGCACTAATCCCAAGAGGAGCCCACGTTGGCTCTAACTTGAAAACACAGCACAGGTGCTCCTCTGGGAGGGACCCCTCTCGTTGACAGACTGGAGTTGGAGAAGTCCTGCTGTAGCCGGGAGAGATACAATCAGAAGCCGTTTGGAAAGGGATTCATTGCTTAGCACGGAACTTCTCTGGGAGCCGGAAGGCACAGGACCATCTGAGGTCTCCCCGCCACAGGGGCTGGTTGGTACTTGGCCGCCAGAGCCAGCTGCAGACGTGAGGGGCCTCGCCCTCAGCTCCCTCGGCAGCTCGAGCGCAGCAAGCTCCGGCAGGAGGAACGTGGCGCTCCATCCAGCTCCGCAGCAAGAAGAGGGCAGGGGACAGGGGTGTGGTCCTCTGAGGGAACTGGATCTAAAAGTGCTGACCGTGGGTCCAGGGACCCCTTTGTGGCCCACTTCCGGCATACAGCTCCGGATCTGCTTGCTTTTGCCATCTGCCAACGTGATGAGCGGGTTAGCTTGGCCTGGGGGACACCTGCCCCCATGCTGGGTTATGCAGGCAGAGAGGCCGCAGGGGCAAGGGGCCTCTTCTCACCCGAGCCCACTCCGTAAAGCCAGGTGCAGAAGCAGTGATCTGAGGCACACAGAGGGGCTCGGACACCAAGACCCGCTGAAGTGAACACAGCCCTAGGGCAGATGCATTGCGAGCGGCTGAGCTGCCCAATAGGAAAACCCAGGAAGAACTCAGCGTCCACAGAGGAAGAGCAGGCCCCGCTGGGACGCACGGCTGCAGGCTCCAGGCTGGGGAGCCCGCGCGGAAGGCCCTGGCTATTGCCCAAGCACAGGGAGGAGGGGCCAGGCTTTGCTTCCCTTTGTCTGGTTTTAAGCTTTTTCAATTTTTGTACTTGTTTCTTTTCATCTATCGTTAGCTTTTTGTTTTATTCTGTTGTCCTTTATTTTTTGCTTGTTGTTGTTAATATATTTGCCTAATGCTGACAATGATCTTTTTATCTTTGTTAATTGGACTTTAATATTATTTTATTTTCCTCATCTACTTTTTCTTTCTTTTTAGAATTTTACTGCCTTTGTTTTTCCTCTCTCTCTCTCTCTCTCTCTCTCTCTCTCTCTCTCTCTCTCTTTTGTATCTTAAGGAAGGGTCTACAGGGTGTTGAGGGTCTCATTACTAGATCGGACTCATAGTGATCCACCTGCTTACAGCCTCCCAAGAGCTGGGATTACAGGCAAGTGCCACCATGCCCAGTCTCAATTGCCATCTCAGCATACCTTGGGGGTGGGCTGGCATGGCAGGCCCTGGGATTGAACTCCCCAGTCCCTGTGCCTGCTTGCAAGCACTTTAATTTGCTGAGCTATTTGGCTGGCCTTGCTTTTTTCCTTTTTCTACTTCATCTTGTTTTATGATTATTATCATTAATTTTTATAAATTCCAAATATGTAGTTGACTCCATGCTATTTTTATGAGTTTGGTTCTATCTTTAATGATGGGATATTTGATGCATTTCATAAATATTTGCTGTATCATTATTTGGTTTGGCTTTGTGTCTATATAATATAGCAGATGACTTTTATTCTTAAGGGAGGTACAGTGGTAGTTTTTATTGGCTCTCGCAGTATGTCAATATTTAGTTAGCTTTGACTATTTTTATGGGTGATT
>PVKN010030873.1:0-12627 GCA_004027915.1 Capromys pilorides
TCTATTTCCTGTGTAACTACAGGAAATATTGCCACTGAATTACATTGTGAATTCTTAGTAGGTGCTTAGCTATCCCAATCATTGTCACTTTCCACCCTGGGTAACCCCAAACAGCTCAGTTTCTGCCACTGACTCTAGGGAGCTTGTTTATAGGCATCTCCTCCTCTCTAGGTAGTGGAATTGTGCTCTTATATCTACCTTAGGCCCTGTGGAATGTTAGTTTTACAACAAACAAGCATATCTTATGCTGTAATAGAAGAGAAACTGAACAGTGGTATGCTAGTGATTCTTAAAGAAAAGAGAATCCTCTACTAGGGAAAGCTAGTCAGCACCCCAGGATGAAGATGCGCTTTCATATTGGCACAGCATAGTTACCAACATTCTTTCACGGGTGCTGTTGAAAGTTTCAAAGGAGACAAAAGATCTCGATGAAATTGTAAATAAAATTTGAAAAGATAGGTGATCCTCTCAGGAAATAGCAGATTCATTTACATTTCATTGAGGATTGTCTAATGCCCCATTGAGGCACAAAGCTCATGAAGATATACCCAAAGAGATCTTGCAGTAATGTCATCGCTTGAACTGCTAGTCCAAGGTGAGGCACTTCCATTAAGTCCTGTGATAAATCACCTTTTGTCAGAAATTTCAGGAAAATACAAAAAGAGAAAAAACCCCACCATATGTACTCTAAGAATTATTGTGTATTAAAACTACTGGATTTATTCCTACTTTGATAATTTAAAATACTACCTGTTCCAGACTCCCTGAATGCAAAAACAAACCTAACCAAAACCAAAATAAAAATCAGCTTTTGGAAACATGTTTAGGTTTGTCTAGAATTACAATATTTACAAAACAGGGTAGTTGGCATAGTTTCTAAGGACTGATCCCAGCAAGATGCTTGGAGTTATTTCAGTCAATAGGTAAAAACAGTGTGTTGAAAGGCGGCTCGTTAGGTGATTCTGTGATCAGCTGAGTTATCTGAGGGTTGCCTGGGCTAGTTTGTGTCATTTTGTAGTTCTTTATCATTTGTTTAAGGAAGTCTGTGTTGAATAAGTGAGCGCACATTAGCACTAAATATTTGTAAGATATTTATAAAATTTTAGGGCCTTTTTATATTTGTTAATCTCATGCTGACATATCTAGATTTTTTAGTTGAAGTGTATTTGTGCATCTGCATATATGCATGTGTGTTGTCTCTGATTGAAAACACGAATAGGAAAATACCAACAGGCTATCTAAAGGTCTAAGATATTATTTTGCTGAAATCTGAGAAATTCTTTCTGTGCCATCAGTGCTCTTATTTAATCCCAAGTAATCAAAATGACACTTTGATGATTCCTTTATTTGGCTAAAGTTTGATCCTTTGTTATACCTCCAAGTTTGATCCTTTGTGACACTGTTACATCAGACACAGAGTCTGTGAAGATTTGTTAGAAATGTTTAGTTTGAATGAGGAAAGTAGGTGCTGATGGCACTGGACACCTAAGGGGTAAGGTGAGCCTTCGATGGAGGGTGGTAAATAACACAGATGGCCTGGAAGTGCACAGGATCCCCTGGGACCATAGTGAGCACTTTAAAATATTCTAATGAGATGTAAGTTAAGCATAACAATGAAATGGATGAAGTTTGCCTTTCTTCTTTCTGTCTTACAAGTATTCTGCTCTCATAAGTAGAGAAAAAAGAAGGGAGGCAGATATAACTTATAGAGGGATAATGACTATATTAGTCAACTTTTGGGTTGCTATGACAAAAATACTTGAGATAACTAACTGAAAAAGAGAGCATGTTTATGTAGTTCATGATTCTGGAGGCTCAGTTCCAGAACAAGAGACTGGATATCCTTACAGCTTTGAGTACATTCGGGGTCAGCCCATACCTAAGTACTAAATGGAGTATAGTGCTGTCTAAGATTCAGAGTACTGCCTCCCAAGTGGCCACACATACAGCACCAATTAGAGAAAAGGCTGGACAGGCTTAGAGACAGCTCTCATAAGAGGTTCAACTATTAAACTGGAAGAAATGGGAAGAGAGAGTATTGAAGAATTTGGGATATATTGTAGAGAGTAATGATTTTCCAGAACATTTGAGTGTTGTAAGGGTAGATTATAACATCAAAAATAATTTTCAAGGTAAATATACATTTTTGGAAATCTTATCTATGCCTAGGTACTCTAATGGAGAGAATTATTTGTGTTTCAGGAGAAAATTACAATGCATTTCTATCTTAATGAGTAGAAATAGTCAATCCACATATATGAACTATTTTTCTCGAAATGAATTACAATTTTATGAAATGAAATTAAAAGCTTCTATGTATGTTGAGTACGTGGTCACTTTGGCGGTTTGTCCATTTGTGCATACAAATTATAAATTTTTATTAAAATGGACTTTGCAAAAAAATTACCGTCAGGAACATAGGAAACTTTCACTTTTGGGAGGCACCTAATTGACAACTCTGCTAGGCCTGTGATTTGGTATTTTGGGATTGCATGGGTTCCAGGCAAAATGGTGTCCATCTTTTGAATAGGCCCATTGATAGAGGACTCTGGCTCTCTATCTTTAATAGCTATGGCTTGAGCATATGGTAGTGGTTGGTATAAAAGTTATTTGAGATGTCACATTATACAAAATAATAATGAATTTTAAAAAGGTGTGAATTGAAATGAAAAGACTGCAACTCTAAAGTTTCAAGACAAGCTATGCTATGTAAATAATCAAAATATCATTTGCCTCAGCTTGAGTAATAATTCTAAACAGCTTATACATTTTCAAGTCAGAGCTGCAGGAAAAACACTGATAGCTAAATAAACAGGGTGAGTACATGATTAATGTTTTAAAATAGTAAACACTTCACATTTGTAGCATTCCTTTAACATATTAGTTTTGGAGACCTTGTTTTCATTCCTGCTTTGCAATCTGTGTTTTGTTTATTTATCCTTTTTATGTTGAATTCCTCTCTTTTAACTTACCTTCTGCTTTAATTTACTCTAGAGGGAAAAGTGAAAATGTCTAAAATAGGTGAAAAATCTACAGCAATTAGAAAATTTAAGACTGAGCAATAATCAACTCTCAGAACATAGCTGCTTTTTTCGACAAGATGAATTGTGGGTAATAAAAAGATCTTATTAGTAGCTATTTTCTTTAGACTTTTAAACACTCTTAGAGCTGCATTTTATATTTCTTCTTCTTTTTTTAGTGGCACTGGAAATTGAGCCCAGGGGCTTGACCGTTTTAGGTAAGCACTGTGTCACTGAGTTACAACCCCCAACTCCTTTAATTTTTTTTTTTTTTATTTTAAGGTACAGCCTTACTAATTTACCCATCCTGAAGTTAAACTTGTAAGTCTTCTCCTCCTTGAGTCTTTGATGTAGCTAGGGTTCCAAGCATTTGCCTTCATGCTCAGCTGCACATTATATTTGAAATAAACAAATAAATAAGTAAGCAAGCAAATAAGTAAGTAAGCAATCATCCAGGAACAGTTACAGACATTTAGAGGATAAAATAAAGTGTTTTGTTTTGTTTTAATTTTGCTTAGCGTAGGAATGCAAAAATCATGAGGGGCTCAGAGTAGAAGTTTCCCTTCATAGACTCTAATAGTCTTTGTCTAGATGTACACATATTTCATTATAGTGTTGGTATAGAACAAAATCTGACTTTTTTCTTCTGCATTAGGGAAAAAATCAAGAAAAACATAATTTCTGTGCTTTTAAATATAAAAAGAAGATGATGTAGAAACTATTTAGAGATCATGCTTGAATTAGGTTGGATCTCATATTTGTTACAATTGCAGATTGTAACCAACTTTTCATACATGGAAAGATTAAAAAGGCCTATGACAAAAGCCTTGTTGGCCTCAGCTGGGCCGATAAACCAAAATGTTAAGCATGTGCACATGTTTAAAAATGTTAACTGTGATACCCTATGGGACAAGGATAGTGGTCTTGACAGATTGTTGGAGGAAGGAATCACATTGTACCTCCTCAAAATAATTGTTTTAGGCAGAAATTTGGATTGCTTCCATGAGCTCAGATGGGCCTATAACACAAATGTAGATAATTGTTACTCATGGAGAAACTGCAGTGTATGAATGGTCCAAATATATATGTTCTCTATGTATTTCTGGTTCTAGTTGTTCAGTAATTTGTATTTTGGGGGCTAGGATCAATGTACTTTTTTTTTTCCATACCAGGAATTGAATTCAGGACCTTATGCTTGCCAGGCAGACACTTAGGCTGCTGAGTCCTGAAACCAGTATACTGATACATTGTCCATCATTCACAGTGATCCAAGATTTATTTGAGAAGATAGTTTACAAAATGTGTCTATGATTCAGTATTACATCATTTTCATTTTTCATGTTATGATTCTGTATATGTGAAGTCAATCTTAATCTCAGTAGTCCAGACAAAACAAGTCTACACTGGCTAGAGATAGATATATCCTTGGCTTGTTGTATCAATTTCCAGCAAGAGCAGTAACCACAAAGGACATTTGGGTGATAGGCTACTCTTCAGTGGAGTGTCCTGGAGATGCACCTAAAGGCTGCCTCAGAAATAACTTGCATGAAAATTGTCAAGAAGGTATATGGCCTAGAGTCTAGTTTTGGATCTGGTGCCTCTGCATTCTGCCATATTTGGGGATACTTAGAGATGGTATGAAACAGAACATGCAAAGAAGATGAACACATTTTCCACTAATTATACAAAGGATATTATCCTCTGTGTTGTGTTTAGACAACTTGAAAAGCTCTTATGCATGAATTCTAAAATACAGCCTTAGACAAAGTGAGCATCAAACAAACTTCTGAAAAACATGCTCAGTCTGCTGAGCAATTACTGAGCTCCTATTTGATGCCAGTGTTCTGGGGGTTGCAGAAATGAATAATTCCTTGAGAAATTTACAGTCTAGAGTGAGTACAGAGATACAATGACCATGCTATAAAGAGTGAGGCAAAATGAAATGAAATAATGGTTAGAATGCTGAAGTAGACCATGAGCTCTGGGCTTGCTGAAGAGAATGAATCTAGGAAAAACTCTTCCAGGAAGGTAGATTTTTCAGGATGGTAAGATTTGAATATGTATAGGGAAACAAGAAATGATATTTAAGTCAATTCATGGGGGAATATTAGCTGAAATGTGGAGAAAGGAGTGAGGGCATAGTCAAAGACAAATTTGAAAGGTGATTTTGTACCAGGTTGTAAAAAAAAAATACTGACATTAATTTAACAACACTTTTACAGACTTATCTTGAGCCAGACACTATTCTATGTTCTCTAATTCATCCTCACAGCAACTTTCAGAGCTGTAGGTGATAATATTGTCCCTATTCAACAGATGAAAAACTCAAGGGACAGAGAAGTTAATTAAATCTTTAAGATCACATAGCCAGAAGTGCTAGAGCTGAGATTTGTGCCTAGGTTCTTTAATTCCAGTATCTGTAAATGGTGTGACAAGGTATGAGTCTTAAAACTTTGTGTCACATTTTCATACCGTTCATAGTTTTTGACAACTTTTGAAGAAGCTAATGGCTTAATGTGGTTGGTAGCAAGATCATTTTGACAGAGGATAGACAATTATTGTGGTTTGAAAGTTTTGCAAGGGGGACAATATAACACAGAATACATTTTATAAGATTATTTTATAATGAATTATCCAGAGTCCAACTGGAGGCCTAGAGACAATGTCTCGTAGAGGAGTATTGCTCTGAAATGCCCCAAAACTCAGTGGTGAAAACTAGAAAGTCTATGCCAGGAAGGTGAAGGATCTGTGCTAACGGGATGAGAGATCTAAACTGGATCCACAAAGCAATGCTCAAAGTAAGAATCAGAGCTCCCTTGAAAAGTACCAAGCCATCCTCAGCAACTGAGCTCCTCTGACCATGAGGAAGTCTGGGTTCCCATCAGGAAAGCCAACATGACTAGCTTCTCCAGGATACTGAGCTGTGCGTCAGCTTCCTCTTTGGAGCCAGGAAGTGGTGCTCAAGGTGAAGACCAGAGGTCCCCCAAAGTGAATTGCAGCCATTCTTGGTGACAAGAATAAGGTACCAAGCTCCTCTAATGAGAACAAACAAGTTCACCAGGAAAGCTAGCATAAGGTCCTCCAGCAGAATATCCCAAGAGAACCAGCAGCTTCCAACAGCTTCTCCAAACAGCTTCCCTAATAGGCTCTCTACAACTTCCCCAGTTCTGCTTCTTGTGCTGCTGGCAATAAACCTCAGGTGTGCCTCCCACACAGCACTACCCTAGATCAGTTTAGCTGGGGGCAATAAGTTGACCACCCATTGACAATCCACCACAGTAACTATTCAAAAGTCTGAGAATCATCAGATCTTAAGCAGAGCAGAGTTTGTATTTGTTGAAGCCTGTTTTACCCAAGGCAATATGCTGAATATTTTTGGTATTCACGAGGGATTTTCCTAGTTTTCCTCCTTCTGTTAAAAGAGGTCATGTTAAAAAAATAACTGCCATTTGGCTTTTGCTCTGTCCCACACTTCAGGGACTTCAGAGACCACTGGGAAGTTCTCTGACAGGCACTTTGGAACAAGACAGTCATCTACCAGTTCAGAGCTCTATGTTAGAACTGTCTGTAGTGATGGATGCGTTATGAGCCTGGGGATATGAGTTTTTACTTCTAATAATTTTGCTTTAAATAATCTTTTTAAATGTGGCTCATGGTTAGTATTGGGCAAGCTGCTAATTCCTGGGTCCTTATGCTAGTAACCATTCATCCTGGTGTGCGTTTTGTAAGGAATACTTTTTTTTTTCTGAGCAGGACAACTACCACTGCTGTGTCTGCTGGAGACCACTGCAAACTTTTTTCCATATTATTGCTTCTACCAGGAATAGTGACCATGTGACATGTCCTCATAAGTGCCACCAGGAAATGAGGAAGATAGATCTCTAATTGCTACAAGGTGTTGTCAAGTTTTGTGTGGAAATTTAGGTAACCAATTCTCCAATTTTTACTTTTAGTTATACAACTCCCACACAAGTTCATAGCAGGACAAATTTTCAAATTATTCAATCAATCAATTTGGAGGTTTGTTTGGAACCCTTTTCTTCCTAACTGACTCGCAGTTCTTCTGGAATGGGTTTCTTTCTAAGACCTATACAGATCCTGACCAGGCTGCACAGTGGCCAGGTAAGTACTCTCTCAGGCTGTGTTCATCCCCTGACTCCTCAACCACCCATACTCTGACTGCACCCACAGCCCCGACTCATGGGCCTCGTGGCAGCAGCTGCCTGAGCTCCAACTCACAGCCAGGCATGTGTGTGTGTGTGTGTGCGTGTGTGTGTGTGTGTGGGGAGGGGGACGACAAGCTTGATGGATCCGCACCCAAATTCCTATACATGCTAATGGCATAACTTCAATAAAGTGCAGAGATCACTATTATACAAAATGACAAACAGCAGGAGTAAGATGCAATCTCAGGTCCCGAGCCCACACAGAACAAATACAGGAGACACTATCATGAAAGAAAATGGGAATCATGCAGTTGAAACCTTTGAATTGGTAGCATCTGAGGTAGACAGACAAGTGCAGAAATGCATAGAGAAACTCAGATCAGAGATAATATCTGAAACAAAAAAAGAAATGCATGAATTAATGGAATTTGAAGTGAAAAAAAAACTGCAGAAATGTATAGAGGAAACCAGACCAGAAATAACCTCTGAAGTAAAAAAAAGACATCTCTAAATTAATAGCATTTAAAGAAGGGGAACAACTGCAGAAAGATAAAGAGGAGAACAGAGCAGAAATAAAATCTGAACTAGAGAGAGAAAGGGTAATTAAAATGAAAGACTTAAATATTACTAAAGAAGACATTGATAAAAAATTAGAGGAGAATAAAAAAATGTTGGATTACCTGATGATCAATATAGGAAAGAAACAGATCACATGAAGCAGTTTCAAAGAGATACAAAGAAATAAAATCACAATCACAACTTGGCAAAACCGAATGAATGAAAGTGAAGATAGTTTCAGATCTTTTTTTTTCTTTTTTAATAAGAAATAACATTATGATAGTTTCAAAACACGTTAGTAGTGCAGTCATAATAATTGATACATTGAATATTGTTTTCCTCATAGCAGTTATGCAGAGCACAGGGTGTAGACATGTTAAATTTTCAAATCCATATTAGTAGGGGAGGAAAAAAAGAAAAGAACAAAAAAATTTCTTCTCTTTGTACAAAGAGGGAGTAGTTGTATACATAGTCCAAAGTTCCATAATTGCAGTGGGTTACTGGTGAGACTGGCAATGTTGGATGCTGTTGGAACAAGCCTCTCACAGCTCATCATATAAATCTAGCTCTGTGTTCCATGCCTCATAATTAAGCTTTTCTGCTGGGTGATCAGGGGCAAGTTAAGGTCAGACCTTATAACAGAACAGTCATCATTTGTATCTTCCAGGGTCAAATCCCCTCAGGATTAATTTTGGAACCATGTACAGTGCTTTGTAGAGCTGTTGCCAATGTCAGCCATCGGGATGAGTCATGGCCATTGCTTGACCCATTTGCTCTCTGTGAAAGCCTGAGAGAATGTCCTCTCTCTAGGTGACTCTCGTTAGGCACACTATACTTCATTTATTCCTTTCCTCTGAGGTCCCTTAATCTCCTTGAAGAGAAAATGTGGGAAACTACTGAGTTATAGGTTGTTATAGCACAGGTTCTCTTATGTCCTGAGTCCTCACTGACCTTGAAGGGCTAGAGCCAAAATAATGGTTGTCTTCGTAGCCCTTCTTTTTCTCCAACTTTTGGTCTGTTAACTTACATTCTCAACCCTCCAGCAGAGAAGCTTCATGATACTATTACTCTATAACATAGGCAATTCAGATTAATATCACTGTCATTCTGAGTGTCAAACATCTTAGACTTACCTTGCAATTGGTATTTTCTGTCAATCATTGATATTCTAATAAATCTCTTTAGAATTTTTTTAATGCATGTAACTATACATTTTATTTTTTGTTTGTTTTTGTTTTTTATTTTTTTTAGTTTCAAAACACATTATTAGTGCATTCATAATAATTGATACATTGAATATTGTTGTCCTCATAGTAGTTATACAGAGCACAGGGTGCAGACATGATAAATTTTCTAACCTATATTAGTAAGGGAGCAAAAAAAGAAAAAAAAAAACAATTTTTTTTCTTCTCTTTGTACAAAGAGGGAGTAGTTGTATACATGGTCCAACGTTCCATAATTGCAGTGGGCTATCGGTGAAACTGGCAATGTTGGAGGCTGTTGGTATAAGCCTCTTACAGCTCAGCATACTAACCTAGCTCTGCATTCTATGCCTCGTAATTAATCTTTTCTGCTGGGTGATCAAGGGCAAGCCAAAGCCAGACCTGTATAATAGATCACTCATCTTTTGTATCTTCCAGAGTCAAATCCCTTCAGGACTAACTTTGAAACCATGTACAGTGCTTTGTAGTGCTGTTGCCAGTGTCAGCCATTGGGACGAGTCACAGCCATTGCTTGACCCATTTGCTCTCTGTGAAAGCCTGAGAGAATGTCCTCTCTCTAGATGACTCTCCTTAGGCACACTATACTACGTTTATCCTTTTCCTTTGATGTCCTTTAATCTTCTTGAACAGAATATTTGGAAAAACTCTGAGTTATAGGATGTTACAGCACAGGTTCTCTTATGTCCTGAGTCCTCACTGACCTTGAAGGGCTAGGGCCAAAATATTTGCTATCCTCATAGCCCTTCTTTTTCTCCAATTTTTGGTCTGTTAACTTACATTCTCAACCCTGCAGCAGAGAAGATAAGTTGGCTGAGTGTGTTTGAATCTGCTTCTGCATCTTCTAATCTATTCCATTGATCCTCAGGTCTATTTTTTTTTTTTTGCCAATATCATGCTGATTTTATTACTGTAGCTTTATAGTATAACTTTAGGTCAGGAATTGTAAAGCCTCTTGCCTTATCTTTGTTGCCTAGAATTGTCTTGGCAATTCTGGGTCTTTTTTGGTTCCAAATAAATTTTAACAGTGATTTCTCCAGATCTGTGAGGTATGTTGATGGTATTTTGATAGGAATTGCATTAAATCTGTATAACAATTTAGGGAGTATGGTCATCTTCGCAATGTTGGTTCTTCCTATCCAGGAGCAGGGAACATCTTTCCATTTTCAGAGGTCTTCTAGGATGTCTTTTTTCAGAGTACTGTAGTGTTCATTGAAAAGGTCTTTTATTTCCTTAGTTAGAATATTTCCTAGGTATTTCATTTTTCTTTGGTGCAATCATAAAAGGTACTGTTTCTCTAATTTCTCTCTCAGTGTGCTTATTATCTGTGTAGAGCAATGCTATTGACTTTTGTGTGTTGACTTTGTACCCTGCTATGCTACTGAATTTGTGTATTGATTCTAGCAGCTTCTTGGTGGAGTTTTTTGCGTCTTCCAAGTAGATCATCATGTCATCTGCAAATAGTGATAGTTTTACTTCTTCTTTACCTATTCTTATGGCTTTTATTTCTCTCTCTCATCTAATGGCTGTAGCTAATGCTTCCAAAACTATGTTGAAGAGGAGTGGTGATAGAAGACATCCTAGTCTTGTACCAGATTTGAGAGTAAAAGACTTCAGATTTTCCCAATTTAGAATTATGTTTGCTGTTGGACCATCCTAGATGGCTTTTATCAGGTTGAGGTAGAGGCCATCTATTCTGAATATCTGTAGTACCTTGAACACCCCCCTATCTGAAAAGGATAGGACAAGCAGAAAAAAATGAGCAAAGAAGTAGCAGAACTGAAACAGAATTTTGAACAACTGGACTTAGTGGACATACACAGAGTGTTCCACCCAACCTCTTCAAAATACACATTCTTTTCAGTTGCACATGGGACATTTTCTAAAATAGACCACATATTAGTCCACAGGTCATGTTTAAGTATATGCAAGAAAACAGAAATTATCTCATGCATATTATCTGACCACAGTGCAATGAAATTGGAAATAAATGGCCAAAGAAAACCATAAGAACTCTAGAAATACATGGAAATTAAACAACACCCTTCTCAGCAGCCAGTGAGTTGCAGATGAAATTAAACAATATCTAGAAATTAATGAAAAATCAAATACAACCTACAGGAATTTATGGGATGCAATGAAAATAGTTCTTAGAGGGAAATTTATAGCTGTGAACTCACACATTAAGAAACCAGAATGGGAACAAATAAATACTCTCATGCAGCACTGAAGCCGACTAGAAATGGAATAGCAAACGAAACCCAAAGCCCAAAGAAGGGAGGAAATTGTAAAGATTAGAGAAGAAATTAATTCAATTGAGACCAAAAAAAAAAAAACAAAAAACAAAAACAGTACAAAGAATGAATGAATCAAAAAGCTGGTTCTTTGAAAGATTAAACAAAATTGATAAGTCCCTAGCTAACCTCATCAAAAAGAGGAAAGAAAGGACTCAAATTCAAGCAATAAGGAATGAAAAGGGTGAAATTATTACAGACCCAGCAGAGATTCAGAGGATTATAAATAGCTACTTTGAGAATCTTTACTTTCACTGAATTGAAGACTCAGATGAAATGGCCAGATTCCTAGAAAAGTACAAATTACCAAAACGAATCAAGAAGATATAAGAAATCTCAATAACCCAATAACAGCCAATGAAATTCAAAATGTAGTAAAAGCATACTATCAAAAAGTCCAAGACCTGATGGATTTATCACTGAATTCTACAAAAAATTTATAGAAGACAATAATCCCAATACTCCTCAAACTCTTCAATGAAATAAAAAAGGAAGCAACCCTTCCAAAATCATTCATAGAGGCAAGCATTACACTGATACCAAAACCAGAGTGAGATGCAACTAAAAAAGAGAGCTACAGACCAATTTCTCTCATGAACATATATACAAAAATCCTCAATAAAATCTTTGCTACTAGAATACAACCTATGATCAAGAAGACTACACACAATGACCAGGTAGGATTTATGCCAGGGATGCAAGGATGGTTCGATATATGCAAATCTATAAATGCAATAATTCTATCAATAGAGCCAAAACAAAAAATCACTTGATCATCTCAACTGATGCAGAAAAGTCTTTTGACAATATCCAACACTCATTCATATTCAAAGCCCTATGGAAAATTGAAATAGAGGGCCTCTACTTCAACCTGATAAAAGCCATCTATGACAATTCAACAGCTAATATAATTCTCAGTGGGGAAAAACTGAAGATTTTCACTCTCAAAACTGGTACAAGATAAGGATGTCCTCTATCACCACTCCTTTTCAACATAGTTTTGGAAACATTAGCTACACCCATTAGACAAGAGAGAGAAATAAAATGAATAAGAATAGGTAAAGAAGAAGTAAAGCTATCACTATTTGCAGATGACGTGATAATCTACTTGGAAGACCCAAAAAACTCCACCAAGAAGCTACTAGAATTAATACACAAATTCAGTAGCATATAAGGTTACAAAATCAACACACAAAAGTCGATAGCATTCCTCTACACAGATAACACACTGAGAGAGAAATTAGAGAAACAGTACCTTTTATGATAGCCCCGAGAAAATGAAATATTGAGAAATTAACCTAACTAAGGAAGTAAAATACCTTTTCAATGAAAACTACAGTACTCTGGTAAAAAAGATCATAGAAGATTT
>PVKN010030874.1:0-12627 GCA_004027915.1 Capromys pilorides
ATTATTGTTGGCTCAGGAGGTAGAAATTCATGACTGAATTTTAAGCTTTTGTTTCTGAGAGGGAGAATAAGAGAGAAGGAAAAAGATATTACCATCTTTCAGCAACCTCAGACATCACTTCTTGTCTTCACAATCTGTCAGTTGCTTTCTTTTCTCATGTCTACATGTTTCCAGTTGGAGAAAAAAATCTTGCTATCCAGGAAAAGGTTAAGACAGTTGTAGACAAAAACTGTGAATGTTCTAGCAACCACATAGTGACCTAGTTTACTTCCTAGAGATAATTCCCTCGAGCAAGCCTGATGTAGTGCAATGAGATATATGGCCAAGGAAGAGGAGGTCTTGTAAAATTTGTAAAAATTTTTGGAAGAGGTTTGTATGCTAGCACTTAGGAGATAGGGTAAAATGTAAATTCTGGTATGTTTAATTTAGGATCTTTAAATTATTTTCCACTGTTTAACTTGTGATAAGGAAAAAGCATTGTGTGTATGTGTGCGTATGTGTGTGTGCACGTGTGTTATGCTTTGAAAAATAGATTTTATAGGAAAGAGAACATAATTAAGACATTTCTTGTATCTTTGAGTACGCAGGACAGAGCAACTAGAACAAAGCTTGAGTATTAATTAAGAGACTGTGATTATATAGTTTATTCCGTATATATTTTTTTAATTTTTTTGTTGTGTAAAGACAGTGCAAAATAGTATTAAAACAGAAAAAAATTAAAAGTCATATGGAATTTCAGTTAACCAAGTAATATAAATTTCACAGTATTTGTTGTAATGCATGGTGCCTTCCAACCAGTTATTCATATTGCCAGATATATGCATGCAAAATTGGAAGAAGAAAAAACAAGAAAGCAATGTATAAGAAATTAAGAAGAGAAGAATTACAAACAATTGAAAAAAAGGAGAGAAAACAAGTTCCTTTCCATAGACAAGCAGAAATGTACAGTACAGTCATCCAAGCCATCCTGCTCACATACATAGATAAATCTTTTTCCCCTACTCCCTCTCTTATCCTTCTCAACTCAGTAACTCTTTCTTTTGAATAAGTTCATTCCCCTTTCCCAGTATCTACTGTAACCTTCAGATTCCATTTTCTCTTTCAGGTTTTCACACCAAGGAGACAATATGATGGTTGCCCATGTCAATCTGATTTATTTCACTTAAGAGTATGTTCTCTAGTTGCATCCATTTACCAACAAAAGACTCAACTTTGTCCTGGTCTATAGCTGAGTCATACTCCGTTTTGTAAAAATCCCACAGCTGCTTTATCCATTCTTCAGGTGACGAGCATCTGGGTTGTTTCCAAGATTTAGCTATGACAAATTGGCTGCTATAAACATGAGAGTACATATATCACTGTTGCATAGTGCTTTCAGTTCTGCACTGTTGGAGGGCAGACTGGTACAACCACTATGGAAATATGTATGCAGGTTCCTTTAAAATCTAGGATTGGAGGTCCTAGAGATCCTATTCTCCTACTGGGTATTTTTCCATATATATTTTTGAGAGTTTTTTGTACTATGAATCAAACTCAGGACCTCATGCTTTCCCAGCAGGCATTGGTCCACTGACCTAAATATCAGGCTATTCAATATTTTTGAGACTTTTGTACTAATATTAAAAAGTGTGTATGTGTGTGTGTGTGTGTGTGTGTGTGTGTGTGATTTCTCCCAGATTATCAACTCAAAGTTTAGAGAAGCAAATGGGACTGAATATTGAAATACATCAGGAATCTTATTTGTGCAAATATTTTTTAAAGCCTGTAGCAATACTACTGTAACTAAACATTAGATTAAATTATTAGATGAGGAAGTAAAATATTAACATGCAATTTCAATTTCTATCCCTGTTTATCAGGTAGACTCCCAAAAACATTCCTGTATTTTTTAAAAAAGAAAGTCAAGTTAACAAATATCAGGACAATCCACTTCCTGATAGTTAGCCAAGGAATTCTGTTAGCCTTATGTCCTTGTTTTGAAATTTGGAATGTATGAATGAATGAATGAATGAATGAATGAATGAATAGATAAAAGTCATGGTTCTTGAAAAAAATCTTCATGGGTCAAAATGATTATATCCTCATAGAATTAAGCAGTGGATTAAAACTTAATGTTTAATGATATAGAGATTGCCTCAGAGTTTCACAGTGTGTTACCTAGAAGTGGAGTTTGAATTATGCATGTTTATGGTAATTGAGAATAAATTAAAATCTAAAATTCAGCAATAGTCATAAAATAACAAGGTTGTATTATTATTATTATTATTATTATTATTATTGTATTTAGTACAGGGTCTACAGAGTCTCACTACATAGATTGGACTTGTATTGATCCTCCTATTTTCAGCCTCCCAAGCATTCATACTATAGGTACACACCACCAATAACCATGGTTTAATATGCCAGGTGTTTTGGCTTATTTGCCCATATATTTTGTGAGTATTTCAATTTAAATTGACCTCTAATTAATTTCATTTACTGATTAACATGAATTAATTATGTGTGTAGAGTGTCTGAAAACATTTGCCTTCGATTTATTCTGAAGTATAGCTTTAATTTGTAATCACATTTTGTAGAGTTTTCTAGATATTATCTTCATTAAAAGATTACGGTAAAGTTTGCTCTAATCTTACTATTTATTCTTTCTTTCTTGTAGGGTGTTTTAAAATAGAGACTGCATAAAATAGTAACACAGAGAGCAGCTCACCACTTTAACGTGCACCTTGGTTTTTATAGCACCTTCTTTTTCCTTCCTGGGTGACAAGATTCGGCAGCCAGAAATCCAACATATCTATTCTCAAGATGCACATCCGAGAGGTCTTTGACTCTCATAGGAACCCCACTGTGGAAGTTGATCTCTACACCTCCAAAGGTCTCTTCAGAACTACTGTGCCCAATGGGGCCTCCATTGGCATCTATGAGGCTCTAGATCTGTGTGACAATGACAAGACCCACTACATGAGCAAGAGTGTATCAAAGGCTATTGAGCACATCAATAAAACTATTGTACCTGCCCTGATTAGCAAGAAATTGAATGTCATGGAGGAGAAGATTGACAAGCTGATGATTGAGATGGACGGGACTGAGGATAAATCCAAGTTTGGGGTGAATGCCATCCTGGGAGTGTCTCTCGTGGTATGCAAGGCCAGTGCTATGGAGAAGAGGTTCTCTTGTACTGCCACATTGCTGACATGGCAGGCAATCCTGAGATAATCTTGCCTGGCCCTGCCTTCAACATGATCAATGGAGGCTGGCACAGCAGCAACAAGCTGGCCATGCAGGAGTTCATGATCCTGCCTGTGGGTGTAGCCAGCTTTAAGGAGGCCATGAGCATTGTAGCTGAGCTGTACACAACCTGAAGAATGTCATCAAGAAAAAGTACTGCCAGGATACCACAAAAGTGAGTGATGAGGTGGTTTCACACCTAACATCCTGGAGAATAAGAAAGCACTGGAGTTGCTGAAGACTGCCATTGGGAAGGTCAGCTATCCTGACAAGGTGGTCATTGGATGTGTTCGCATCTGAGTTCTTCAGGTCTGGAAAGTACAACCTGGACTTCAAGTCTTCTGATGGTCTCGGTAGGTACATCTCACTTGACCAGTTGGGCAACCTTTACAGGGACTACCCAGTGCTGTCCATCAAGGACCCCTTTGAGCAGAATGACTGGGGTGCATGGCAGAAGTTCATGGCAAGCACCGGCATCCATGTGTTAGGCGATGGCCTCGCAGTGACCAACCCCGAGAGCATTGCCAAGACTGTGAATGAGAAGGCCTGCAACTGTCTGCCGCTCAAAGTCAACCAGATCAGTTCTGTGACCAAATCCCTGCAGGCGTGCAAGCTGACCCAGTCCAGCAGCTGGGGCGTCATGGTGTCCCACCTGTCTGGGGAGTCAGAAGACACCTTCATCGCTGACCTGGTGGTGGGACTCCATACTAAGTAGATCAAGACTGGTGAGCCCTGCTGATCTCTTTCCTTGTGGCACAAGAACAAGGTTTTCTAGTAAATTAAGAGTATAAAGCCCACTTTCAAAAACTGTAATGGTGATTCTCTTCCCTCAAATGTTTTAACTCATATTCAAAATGCCTGCAGAGGGAGGGGAAGCTGTGATTGGGCTTTCTTTCTTACTTTTGCCCACCAGTGGTATAGACAAATAAAATAAATTAGTTTTCCTTCCCCTATCACTATCTTGCTATTTGTGCCTGGCCAAGTACAACTAGATCTCAGAATTGAGAAGGAGCTGGGTAGCAAGGCCAAGATCACTGACAGGAACTTCAGAAACCCCCTAATGTAAAGTGTTGAAGAAAATCCATCCTGTTTACTATCTCAGATTAAGAGTCTAGTGGGTAGCAGCTACTCCTTTGTACATCTCCTTCACTAATCAACACCCCTCTCTGTGTCTTCTGTATTTTCTTGTAGGACAGGAATGCAACTGAATAGATTGTAGGCACTTAGCTATTGCTCATTGTCAGCTATGTTACCAGTTTGTACCAACATATCAAATACTAAAAATAAGCATGATTTCTCTGTGCCTCTTTTGAGTTTATCACTGAGGCCCATGTGCACCACACACATATTTAAGCATGTGCACATACACATATGCATATTCACACAACAAAGAAAATGTTTTCTGTATAAACTTCTTTCTTATGAAACATGAATTTTATGTGGTAGGAATATAGTGCTATATGAATAGAAGGCATTAGTTTATATTTCCTAGAGGAAAAATTGTTGTGAAGCTCATGGAAATTTTCTGTCACTTTAAAACACAGCCAAGAAGAAGAAAAGCAACTAGGTCTACAGTAATTTGGCCCAAAATGTAGCCCTAATAAAGATTGATATTGGGTAAATATTTCAAAGCACTTATCTTTAACATATAGTCTGAGTTAGCATTTTCAATCTAAAACCAGAGAGACTTTTCATCTTTGTTAAGCCATTTTTAAAAATGTATTTAATACAGGGTCAACAGGTTCTCATTACACAGATTGGACTTGTGTGATCTTTCCTATTTTTCACGCTGCTAAGTGCTGGGATTACAGGCCAGCAGCACCAAGCCCAATCTCAGTCACTGCCTCAGAGCGACCCCGGCCCCTGCATCTGCCTAAGCAGGTGCTTTCATCTGCTGAGCTCTCTGGTCAGCCTTTGTTAAATCATTTTTAAAGCTAACATTGAGCATTTGTTGGTTGCTAACTTCTCACTAAATAGTTTGAAAATATACTTCATTTAATTTTCTCACTGGCCATATGATGAAGCTGCTAGTATCACCTCTGTTATACGTAAAAAAGATACAGCATTTAAAAATTCACGTGTTCACAACAGAGGTTCCTTAGACTCCAAAGCCTAAACTCAGAGCAATTTATTACTCTGTGTTTAGTAAGTTTTTGGATTGTTTGTACTGTTTTCGTTTTATATAGTCTCACAGATATATAAAAATTGATTATTCTCAAACATGGTTATTTATTCATGGATTGGCATATTATTAGTTTTAAGACATAGCATTTCATTTGTTTTTATGTAACTTTCATGCATATGTATTTATTTGTGTATTTTAGTTTATTCATGCAATGTATTTGAAGATCTGTTTTTAAGAAACAAGGCCTGTGCTGAATGAAACAAATATTACATTGTTAAATTCCAAGAGAGAACATAATGTTTAACAGTTTCTAGGTACAATGGGACAGCCTTATTCTCTCCTGATTATTAAAGTAATGCCGTTTATTGTTCGCCTGTGCCAACTATTTCAGATGGCTTTGAATACTGACTTGGTAAATGCTTTCCTGAAACTGTTATCAAGTTCTCCCACTCCTGAGGCCACCAAATTTTTATCTCACAAGATGAAATAATAGTGAAATGAATGTTGCTCAGATCAGCATCTGAGAGGGAGGAGAAAGGTCACTCATGAATGGAAGCGAGTTCTGACTAGTTTGCAAAAACCAAAGCAAGTCAAATTGTAAGTCACGCACCGCTGATTTAACGTGTGGGAACAGGAGAGATAGGAAGGATGATGGAGAAAGCTGGGTGCCTGCCACTGTCACAAAGCTATCTTTGTAACCACTGAAATAAAGTAACACTGTTGGGTGTTATCCAAAATTGGCCACAACAACTACTTATACATATATCTTGGAGGGTCCTCTCTGGAAGTTTTGATTTTCATTATTTTGTGACAACAGTTTTTCCCTTTAGAAATTGTAAGTTAATCACTCTAGAGCTAGACAATTAGCCTAATTTCAGTTTGAGAATCTTCAACTCTGTGTGGAAGTTGACTGGAGGTGGAGAAAGGTTTGAGCTGGATGGGAGAGAAGATGCTATTGTCCTGGCAGTGCTCTTGTTATGTAACCATGCCTTGCCTCTCTCCTTAGCTGTAATGGCAGTGCCTGCCCATTTTCATTAGAGATTCATCTTCTCGTATTTCTTTTCTTTCATATCTACTACTGAGCTTGGTTTTGAAAACATTTCACCAAAGTATATTAATGACCCAAATTCCACAAAAGTTACGAGTTTTCATGTAATAAACATTAGAATAAGCAGGAGAAAGAAAATAGGATCTATTTAGGTTTTCAGAAAGGACCTGAGCGTCAGCCAGCCAGCCACACACACAGTTAAATTACTGAGACAGACACTGGTATGAGAGTGTACTTCTGGATATTCAAAGAACATTTATTTGAAACAAGTTCTAATTATGATGAGGACCCATAATTCTCATGCTTTCTCTCGTACCTTGTACCTTTAGCCCTATGACCCTAAGTAATCCAAGATTATTTAGCCCTTTCTTTGCTCAGACTAGGCCTTCTCAGGCTACCACTTCTCATCTGCTTAATTCTACAAATGAGTAGCGGTTGTCAGTATTTCCTTTTAATAATGTGAATTGGTATTGTTTTATATTTTTAGTTTCCATGTTTTCACATAGACATGTAGAGCATCAATTGTTCTTGTATTCCTAAAGCATATTTGTACCTCAACATTTGTACCTCAGTGGGGTTTAAAATGGGTAAACAGAATTGAGTGCTTATTTTAAGGCAAGGTATTAGTAAAACGACTTTGTTTCTGTAATTTTTTCTTAGTGGGAATGCAGGAGAAAAGACATCTTTTGTTCATCCACTTAAGCACGTGAATTTGTATTGGCCATCTACTATTTATGTTCCAAGTACTGTGTTTAAATAAAATACCTAATATTTTTAGAAATAAGGAAGGATGTCATAACTGTCGGTGTAATAAACATTAGAATAAGCAGGAGAAAGAAAATAGGATCTATTTAGGTTTTTCAAGAAAGATGATAGCAACTGCTTTTCAGCCTTTTGGCTAAGAGCAAGTGTAGGGTGTATTAGTATCAGTTTAATACCTGGTACACCCTCTATCTGAAGACAATAGTACAAGAACTTTGGGAACTGGGAGATGGGGTAGGAATTGGCTCCATGCACTCTGCACATTGACCTTGTATTGTAGTGCCTTCAGGTAAGGTCTAACTCGTGGGGGGCTGAGTGCTGGTTAAAGGAGACCTCGTAGAGAGAGGTGCTGCACACTTGTAATCTCAGTACTCAGGAGGCTGAGGCAGGAGGATTGCCATGAGTTTGGGGGACATTCAGGGTTACAAGTTCAAGGCCAGTTTCAATTATAGACTAAGTCTCTGTTTCAAAGCAAGCAAGCAAGTAAACAACCAAACAAAAAACAAAACAAGACAAAACAAACAAAAAAAGAAAATCAAAAAGAGAAAAGAAACAGATTGATAAGCTGGGAACAACTTTATAAAATAGGTAATCATATTTTAAAACTTTTATACATGGAAAGAGAATATAGAATTCATTGTTTGTGTACTAAAAAAGTAAGATTTCATAGAGTTTAAAAGAAAGCTTCTTGGTTACTTTCATCTGAGTTACCTACTTTTTCTCCATTTCTTAGATAATACCCAAGGAATGAGTCCTGGTTTTTCTTGTATACTGCTGCTTACTTTGAATTGTGATATGATTTCAGTAATTAAAGTGGTGATTGCACAGCCTTGCATTCGTATTCCATAAAATATACCAAATGCCACTAAGTCCTTTCAAAGCTCTCTAACTTCATGATCTGAAAGAAAAACGCTTCTTTTTTTCCCTCTTACAACAAGTGAGCAATATAGTACTCTGCAACTTTCTAGAGTGAAATATAATTTTATTTTGGTTACTTCATACTTCTTTATTTTTTATCTGTGTAACAGTGAAAGTATAATTGATTATAGAGTTTTTGGGTAATTTTCTTCCCGACATCTTTCCATATTTTCCAAACTTTCTGGAATGAGATGTCTGCTTTTAGATGTTCCCCAAAGAAGGAGTGATTAATCTGGGTTGTGAATCTTAGAAACATCCACTTGCACAAAGGCAGAAAATAGTTCCTTACTACAGGACATGTAATAATTTTGCCAGTTCTTTCAAGATATGTAAGAATTCTGTAATGCCACTGTTTTTAAAGTTTTAACCCGATCTCACTGGGATAATGGCATGTGACTTAATCAGTGCTATTTCAGGGAAGTGTTAGCATTAGGAAAATTTCTGCATCATTCATTTCCTGGCAGAGTGATAGTGTTCTCATATAAATATTTTCAAGCAACTACTGCCATAAGAGTTTAAAGGAATTCAGATATCTAACACTACTTTTCTTTGGTTGAGTGAGGGAGAAATTTCATGAGTTCTCATGTTTACACTTTGAAGGCAAAATGTTATGAACACTGAAATGAAATTTTTATAAAGCATCAAGAATACATTTAATGAACTGTGGGACAAGAGCCTGCCTAGCAAGTGCAAGTTCATGAGTTGAAACGCCAATCCTGAAAAAAAAAAAAAAATTAATTGGTAAATGGAAGACTGGCCATTTGAAAGACTTGTGAGGGCAAAATGTCTGGCATAAAACTTCAGAGCACAGAGAAACTCATTGCCCAATTCATTTGGGTCGTTTTTCCTTTGAGGAATTTTTATTACCTTAACAATATTATAGCTTATAGCTAAGGCAAAAGCAGGTCATCATCTTAAAATGATTTCTCGATCACCATGTAACCAAAGATTTATAGTGAAATAATGACTTGTGTAGGCAAATTCAAATAGGTCATAATGTATTTAGAAAAATTGTTTTCACCAGAATGTATCTTTAAGAGCAGTATGAAAAGATATCCATTGATTTTCCTTATGCACATAGATGTAAGAAAACATGAAACAAATTTATAAATTCAGTTAGCACTGAAAAATAAATATAACATGTGAGTCTGGCCAAACAGCTCAGGGATTAAAGTGCCTACAAGTAGGCACAGGGGCCAGGGGTTCCATCCCTGGGGCCTGCCATGCTGGCCCTGCCCATGGGGCACTCTGAAATGGCAATTGAGACTGGGTATGGTGGTGCATGACTGTAATCCCAGCTCTTGGGAGGCTGTGAACAGGCAGAACCCTAATAGTCTGATCTAGTAGTGAGACCCTGAACACCCGGTAGACCCTTCCATAAAATACAAAAAAAAAAAACCCATAAACTTAAATAAATAAATATAACATGTATTATTTGTCAATCATAATTAATAAGTTATATAAAACTCATCATGATTGGTATGAAAAATTTTAAGGTCCAAGTCTAATATCACTAAAATTCTTCTCTATTGACTCTTTTTTTATTATATACAACACTACTGATTTTAAAACTGTGAACCTTGGCCTGATAACATCATCACCTAGAGATTTGTGAGAATTGTAAATTCTAGGGTCCCACCTCAGACTTACTGAATTAGAAACACCAAGAATAGAACCAAGGAATCTGTTTCAACGAGCTCTCTAGATGTTTCTGCTGAAAAATGAACTCGACAACCAGTGAACTAGAATATAACCAGAGTTTAAAATATCTATAATAATTCACTCTTCCCTGGATAAGATTAAGGAATTGTGTTTTATAATTTTGGTGAAGTAGAAGCATAAAGTAAATATTGTATCCATGTAAATGAAAGAGCTGCAAGAAAGATGAAAGTAAAAACACATCAGAGCAAAGATAGTGAACTTGTATGTAATATAATCCTAAATTCTAATGAACCATCTTGACTAAAATCTCTCCAATATTTATCCATAGTAATAGACACTGGCAATCTCACTCCAAACATAAACTTCTCTAAGAATATTTTTTTTATGAATGTAGATCTATTTTAACTAACTTAAGGCATTTTGGAGTTGATACAAATATATGTGAGGGAATGATTTGGTATACTGAGGTGATGACCACCACATGAGATAAAAAATTAATGGAGGGTGTTGTAAAAAGAGAAAAAGAAAGGCTGGTGCATGTCTCTGCAGATCTTCCTCCTATTTCTAGAAAAGGGAATAAGTGTTGGCAGGAATTTGGATCTGAGAAATAGAGGAACACAAGAAAAGTGTGACTATTTCACAATATAGGACCCTATGTTATCTTCCTCAATATAATCTCAAAGCACAGGTAAAAGAAAACAGAAATCATATTAGATGGGAACATTTAAAAACCCACTAAGTTCACTAAGTAATTGTACATCATTCTGATTGACCGGCAAAAGCATGACAATCACACATTTATTAAACTAGGCTCAAAATCCAATGGTAAGTAATGAAGCCTCACAGAAAAATCACACTAGGCGAGGTCATACTCGCCCACCATCTTTCTTTATTTCCCACCCCACTTTATGTTGTGATGTTCAAGAATGTCTGAGAGAAGTGTGTAGCTCCTGTGGAGGCAGATGTCATGTTACCTATAGCTGATTAGTGTATGGAGAACTTGGAGATGCTTGGAGTCCTGCGGAAAGAACAAGGCCATCTCTGTGACTCTGGTCAGGTCTAGGTTAAAGATAAGAGAAAATGTACCCTTTAAGATGGTTTGCTCTCATCCCCTCCATCTTCTTATGGGCCTTGTGCCTCATTGGGCAGTGTAGATAGATGCAAATCAGAGTTAGCTTCCTAAGATCTTCTTTTGTGCTCTAATGTTACTGATGATGAGGAAGCACATATGGGACAAGGAATATTGAAATTTTATAGTACTCCCAATAGTCAATGTTATGCTCAGGAAAGTCATCAGTTTTCATTCTTGTCTGGTGCCAAAGATTCATTCCAAGACCACCTGTGTGCTGGAAAAACATTGTACCACTAAGTTATGCTTCCAGGCCAAAAGTTGTAATTGTTCTGTGCACAGGGCTATACTACTACATGTCAAAGTCGTTCCAGTAATATTTGCTCAACTGTAGAGGTTCTTGAACATGAGGAGTATAATATATTCTTAGTACTAAAAAGGAGAGATTTTGGTAAAGTGGGATCGAACAAGAGAGTTTGAAACATGAAAGAACCATGTAAACTTTACAAGTACTTCAGAGTTCAATGGCAGAAAATGCATTGGAAGCTTTAATAAGAGCTGATATACAACACTTCCCATCAAAATGCCGGGGGCTGGATGGAGAGATATTTCACCTAGAGGGAGATGTGTTGAGGAGCCATGTTGATACCACAACCTTGTCTGGAAAGGAAGTCCCAGATAAAATTGGAGAAATCTGTTACTTATACAAGTAGTGGGTTTTCCTCAATGTTTCCTAAAATTGCTGCCTTTCATAGTTTCTTGTGGAGACAAAGTGGGGGAGGGGGGTATCACAACAGAAAGAAAGTATTTTCCTTATTATTTTTGCTTTCCCACATAGATTCAACTAGTGGATTGCATAAACCACAAAACACAATGCTAGGATTTCATCCAGAAACTTTCATCTGAGCAAAGACAATTGCAAATATGCTAAACTTGAAAACTCATTCTCTACATAGCTTACATTGGACATAGGATGACAAGTCATGGTCAGATAAAGGACTCTTTGTTTCAATCAAACAATAAACCAGCTCTTCTACAGAAAATTGCCATTTTATTCAGAACTGAATGCATTTTCAACTATGCAGTATTCAAGACAAAAACCAAAAGAGGCCCCTGAGCTAAAAAATCCAAAAGTTCATTGTATGATGTATCAGTTCAGTGTATTATGGAAACAGTCACTTAAAACTGTTTACAATTCATAAGGGTATGCTGAAAATTACATCAACCTCTATTAACTGACTTCTGTTAAATGTGTGATTAAGAATCCAATTTACTCTGAGCTCCTCCAGTATGCTAAAGGCACTCTTACAGGCCCATTATGACGGTTAATTGTCATAGGCTAAAAGTCTACACCTCATCAACTCACACTGGACATTTGTTTCTATTATTAGCAGGGGTTTTCTTGTCCTGAGATTAAGGGAGCACTATGAACTTATATGATGATTTGGTGAGTGTCAGGTTAGGTCCCGGAGTAAATGTTGATTGAACAAAGCTGAGAAGTCCTATACTGTGAACTATGACATCATTCTTCAAATGAGGTTGTGTACCTTCTGTGTAAAGTGAAAGGTCACAAAGGGTAGAACCTGAGTTCAGTCAAAATGAGATGATGAATTGGGTCAATTACTACATGGTAGACATGGAAATCATGCTAAAGATTAATAATTATAGCACATTTAAATTATTATCACTGACGTATTTATTTGCTTTTGTCATTTGAATCATCACAGATTGTTAATAAAGTTAGCCACATCCTAGTTAACTGAAATTTAATTTTCTTTCTTTGGAAATGTCTGGTGGCCATGTGATATAAAAGCAATT
>PVKN010030875.1:0-12629 GCA_004027915.1 Capromys pilorides
CAAGTGACACAGAATTTCACTGAAAAAAGTAATGACTTTCACAGTATTTATTATAACACATAGTGTGGCCTTCCAACCAGTTAGCCATATTTCCAGATATATTCATGTACAAATAGAAGAAGAAGAAAAAAGAAAGAAATGTATAAGAAATTAAGAAGTGAAAAAGTACAAATAATTGAAAAAAAGAGATAAAACAAATTAAAGCATTAACTGCTTCTTTCCATAGCCTAGTATAATGCACAGTACAGTTGTCCAAACCATCCTGCTTATATACATAAATAAATCTCATTCTCCCACACCTCCTGTCCTTTCCTTCAACCTAGCAACTTTTTCCTCTTTTTCTATGCATTTAGTACAGGGTCTCACCACATAGACCAGACTTACAGTGATCCTCCAGTTTTAGCCTCCCAAGAGCTGGGATTACAGGCACACGCCACCATGCCCAATCTCAGACACTATCTCAGTGAGCCCTGGGGACAGAGCCAGCACGGCACATCAGAAATCAAGTCCCAAACCTTGCATCTGCCTGAGCAGGCGCTTCAATCAACTGAGCTGTCTGGATGGCCCACTTTTTTCTTTTGAATAAGTTCATTCTCTTTTCCCAGTATCCATTGTACCCTTCAAATTCCATTTTTCTCTTTCAAGTTCTCACACTAAGGAGACAATACAATATTTGCACATGCAGGTCTAATTTATTTCACTTAAGAGTATGTTCTCTAGTTTTATCTATTTATCAACAAAAGACTCAAATTTATGCTTCTTTATTCTTTCTTTCTTCTTTCTTTCTTTCTTTCTTTCTTTCTTTCTTTCTTTCTTTCTTTCTTTCTTTCTTTTCAGAACTGAGGATCAAATTCAGGACCTTGCACTTTCCAGGCAGGCACTTGTGCCCCTGCGCTATCTCCCCAGCCCCTCAAATTTATGCTGTTTTATAGCTGAATAATACTCCATTGTGTAAAAATACCACTTCTTCTTTAGCAATTATTCATTTGATTGGAGATATATATATATATATATATATATATATATATATATATATATATATATTTCTTGCTTTCCTCAGAAAATGACAAAATGAGTAACAGCAGAAAAGAAGCACAATGTAAATGTAATAGACTCCACATTAATAGAGTCAAAGAAAAAGCCACATGAACATCTCAACAGATGCAGAAAAAGCTTTTGACAAAGCCCAACGCTCATTCATTTAAAAAAAAAAAAAAGCCTACTAAAAATAGGAATCCACATTTTATACTTCTACCTGGTAAAAGCCGTCTATGAGAAACCAATAGTCAACATCATACTAAACGGGAAAAAGCTGAAGGGCTTCACTTTAAAATGAGGAAGGAGACAAAGATGTCCACTGTCACCACTCCTATTCAGTATAGTTCTGGAAACATTGTCAGTGCAATTAGATAAGAGAGAGAAATAAGAAGAACAATGATTGGAAAAGAGTGAATTTACCGTTATTTGTTGAAGACATGATACTCTATATAGAAGACCACAAAAAATCCAATAAGACACTTATAGATTTAATAACTAAATTAACATGGAAAGATAGCACAGAAGGATACAAAGCAAACAGCCAAAAATTATCAGCATTTTTGTACACAAACAGTGAATTCACAAATAGAGAAATTAGGGAAAGCGTTCCTTTCAAAATAATATCGCCCAAAATGAAATACTCAAGAATCAGTACCACAAAGGAAGTAAGTGACTTATACAGTGAAAGTTATGGTACTCTGGGAAAAAAGACTGAAGAGGATTCCAGAAAATGGAAAGATATTCCTTTCTCCTGAATAGGAAGAAGCAAAATTGTGAAAATGGTCCTATTCTCAAAATTGTTATACAAATTCAATGCAACCCTGATTAAAATACCATTAGTATACCTCATAGAACTAGAGAAAACATTCCTAAAATTCATCTAGAACAAAAAGAGATCCAGAATATTATAAACAAAGTCCTGACCAACAAAGGAAAGGCAAGGGCATCGCAGTTCGTCACTTGAAATTATACTATAAAGCTAGTGTGATAAAAATCCACATGGTGCTGGCATAAAGACAGACCAGAGTGACAATAGAACAGGTTAGAAGATGCAGACAAAATTCCAAACATACTCAGCCACCTTATTTTTGACAACGGGCCCTAACATGGTCACCAGTGCAGGAAAAACTGGCTTTCCACATGCTGAAGGCTAAAATTAGGCCTATATCTATCGCCATGCACTAAACTATAGTCAAAATGAATCAAAGATTTAAATATTAAAACAGAAACACTAAATTTTCTGGAGAAAAATGTAGCTAGAAATCTTAATGACATTTGGGTAGGTAGAGAATTCATGAATAGAAAGTAAATTGTATGGGAGATACTTCAAAGAATCAACAACTTGGATCTGATCTTTTTGAAAAGATTCTGCACTTCAAAAGAAATCTCCAACAAAATAAAAAGAAAACACATGAGCTGAGAAAAGACTATAGTTTGCTGTCCCCCTGACAAAGGCCATTTATATTGTTTTTTAATGAATTTAGCACACGGTCTACAGGATGTACAGGGTCTCACTATGTCGATTGGATTCATAGTGATTTTCTTGTTTTCAGCCTCCCAAGCATTGGGATTACAGGTGTGCGCCCCCATGCCCAGGCTCAATCTCCATCTTAGCACACCCCAGGAGCAGGGCCAGCACGGCACACTGGGGAGCCAACCCTGGCTGCTGCACTCTGTTGAAGCAGACTCTTTAGTCCACTAAGCTATCTGACTGGCCCAAAGGCCTTCTGTTTAGAACATATAAAGAACTGAAAAAAATTAGGCCCCAAAAATTCAAAGTCTCAAATAAAAAATGAGCATCTGAGATAGCCAGCCAAATAGTTTAGTGGGTTAAAATACCTGTAAGCAGGTGCAGGGTCCAGAAGTTAGATCCCTCAGCCTGCTGTTCTGGCCTTGGCGACAGGGCGTGCTGAGATGGCAATTGAGACTGGGCATGGTGGTATGTGACTGTAATCCCAGCTGTTAGCAGGCTGTAAACAGGCAGATCACTGCAAGTCTGATCTTGTAGCTCATAGTAAGGCCCTGAATACCCTGTAGATTCCTCCCTAAAATACAAAAAGAAAAAGAACATCTGAGATGAATATATACTTCTCAGTGAATGAAATACAAATGCAAGTAAATATATGAAAACATGTTCAACATCATTGGTCACTCGAGAAATGCAAATTAAAACAACACTGAGATTCCATATCACCCTAGAAAGAATTACAAATTTTAAGAAGTTAGTAATAACTAACAAATGCTGTAGGGGCTGTGGAGAAAAAGCAACCATCTACACTCTTGGTAGGAGTGCATACTGGTACAACCACTATGGAAATCAGCGTGAAGATTCCTTGAAAAGCTAAGATTAGAGTTCCCATTAAAGTCAGCTGTTCCCCTCTCCTGGGTATTTTTGCAGAAGAATTGAAAACATCATGCCACATGTGTGTACCCATGTTGATAGCAGTGCAATTTGTCATAATTTAATCTTTGAAGCAACTCAAATGCTCATCAACTGAGGAGTGAATAAAGAAGATGTGGTATTTTTATACAATGAACTATTATTCACCTATAAAAAAGGATAAATTTGAGGTATTTATTGGTAAATGGATGCAACTAAAGACCATAATCTTAAGTGAAATAAATCAAACCCATATACACAAACATCATATTGTCTCCTTCGTGTGAGAACCTCAAAGAGAAAATAAAATCTGAAAGGTACAATAAATACTGGGAAAAGGGAATGAACCTGTTCATAAGGAAGGGGTTACTGAGTTGAAGATAAGGACAGGAGAGGAAGTGGGGGCAAGAGACATATCCATGTATATAAGTAGGATGGTTTAGATATCTGTGTTGTTGTTTTCAACTGATCTGTGGAAAGGAACAGTTAATCCTTAATTTATTATGTCTTTTTCAATTCTTCCTTTTTTCTCCTTTTCCTTTCTTATATACATTTTCCTTTCTTCTTCTAATTTTGTGTGCATATCTAGTAACATGAACAAATATTTTGAAGACTACACTACTACAACTGTGAAATTCTTTTCTTTGAAACAGGGTCTCACTCTCTAGTTTGAGCTGGCCTTGTGCTCATCTTTGTATCCATCAGGCTGGTCTTGAACTCACAGAGATCCTCCCAGCTGTGATCCTGAGTGCTGGGATCACAGGCTTGCACCACCATGCCAAGTTCCATGGCTTTATGGTGGGTGCATGCATCCAGGATGAGACAGCATGCTTGGGGATAAAGGGTAAGACTGCATGGCATGTGGGGCTGAGGATCAAACTTGGATCCTTGTGCTTATCAGGTAGGTGCTTATGCCTCTAAGCTATCTCTCCAGCTCCCATATTATTTTGTTTAGTGAAATTCTATATCATGTATAATTTTTCTGTTTTAACAGTATTTTACACTCTTTTTAATTTTTTTTAATTTTATATTCTTTAGAAAATAAAAAATTAGGGGCTGGGGAGATATCTTCACAGTCTAAGGGCCTGCCTGGCAAGCACGAGGACCCCAGTTTGATCCCTGGTACTAAAAAATAAAATAAAATCTGAAGAAACTAAAGACAATATAAAATAATTATAAAACTGATAGATATTAATTCAATTATATCAATTACATCTAGTTACATTAAATTTAGAGTGAGTGATCTAAACACAGCAAATAAAAAATAGAGACAGATGGCCAGGTATGGTGTCAAAAGCCTATAATGCAAGCACTCAGGGGCAGGACAATCATGGCAAGTTCAAGGCCAGCCTGCGCTATACAGAGAATTGAAGACCAGCCTGAATTATAGAGCAAGATCCTATCTCAAAAAGGAAAAGAAGCTTCTTTAGCCCCCAGCACACAGGCGTGGAGCTTCTGCTGGTGCTGGTTCAAACTTTTAAGAACTTCTAAGGACTCTGAGTGGCCTACTGGTTTCAGGAGAGTTGACATCTGTGGGTCCAGTGCAAGTAGGTGCAGAACTCTCCTGGAGCCATTTAAGAACTTTGGCAGACTCTGGGCAGCCTGTGGGGCTTTAGCTGGGTGATTACTGGGAGAATCAAAAATGCCAAAACACAGGAGCAAAGGGAATCTGAATCCTCTAGCCCATCCAGAATAAATCCAGGAGACAAGAACTTGGAAATCACACACCTGAAATCTCTGAAATGATAGCAACTGAAGTAAAGAAGCAAGTCCATCAGGCTATAGAAGAAACAAGAACAGAAATAATCTCTCAGGTCCTAAAAGAAAGGACAACCATTGTGAAAGAATTGCTGAGCACAGTTAAAGAAAATGTAGAAAAATAGAGGCAAATAGAAAAATGATGGAAACACTGAATGAACAATACAGAAAAGTATTAGAATGCAGCAAACAGATTCAAACAGATATCCAGGAAATTAAGACTCCCATTGAAAGCTGGCAAAACTGCTTGAATGAAACTTAAGATAGACATTCAGACCTCAAAGACAGAAAATAAATATGAAATAAATGACCTCTTAAAAGTAATAAGGAGGGCCGGTGAGATAGCTCAGCAGTTTAAAAATGCCTGCTTAGGCAAGCTTAGGCAACTGCAGGGACTGCAGTTCGATCCCTGGCACCACATGCTGCGCCAGCCCCACCCCCAGGGCAGGCTGGGCCAGCCATAACATGAATGAATGAATGAATGAATGAATGAATGAATGAATGAAGTTAAAAAATTTAAAAAAAAGTAATAAGGAACCAGGAAATAACAATTCAGCAATTACAAAACAATATAAGGAAAAATAATATATAAATAATAAGTCAATGAAGCAGCGGGACACAGCACAAATGACATAAAAGTATTATTTGTACTAGCAGAAAATTTTCCAAACATGAGAAAAGAGCCCCTGACATCAAGAAAAGCAAGGAATATAGAACTCCACACAGCCATAGTCACAATAAATCTACACCTAGACACATAGTAATCATGATATCAGAAATTGAGCAAAAGAATAAAATATTCTAGCTGGTGGGAAGGCAACAGGATGTAATACTGTAATACAACAAATACTGTGAAATTCATATTAGTGTTATTTTATGTACTTCAAAGCAAATTTCCATCAGAGTAAAAAGAAAACCCAGAAACTGGGAAAATATTGCAGCTGACTGTCCCTCAGAAAAAGGACTTCTAGGGGGCCAGGGTGATAGCTCTGTGGTACAAGTGCCTGCCTGGCAAGTACAAGGTCATGAGTTTGAACCCTGGTGTCCCCCTCCCCAAAAAAAGGCCTTTTATCTAGAACATACAAAGAATTAAAAAAGATCAGGCCCCACAAATTGAAAGACCCAATCCAAAAAGTGGACGTCTGAGATGAATATACACTTCTCCAATGAAGAAATGTTAAAGATTGTTTTTTGGCTGTCTCCAGCTGCCTTAAGAGTGGGTCTAGGTGCTGGGGAGATAGCTCCATGGCACAAATGCCTACCTGGCAAGTGCAAGGTCTTGAGTTTGAACCCGGTCCCACAAAAAAAAAAAGTGGGTCTAGAGATAGAATTGCCATCCCCTGTGCCTTACTGGAATTGCCCAAGCAGGCACTTAAACTACTGAGCTAACCTGAAAGCCCCTGAGAAACACTCTCTCTCTCTCTCTCTCTCTCTCTCTCTCTCAAACTGCCTTGAGATTGAATTATGCTCCCCTGTACCTGATTGTGGTTTACTGTGCAGGCATTTAAAGCACTAAGCCAAACCGAGAGCCCCCATTCAATGAAGAAATGTGAATGTCAAGTAAATATATATAAAAATGTTTAATATCATTCAATAACAAATACTGGAGAGGCTGTGGAGAAAAAGATACTCTTTTACACTGTTGGTGGAATTGAAGACTGACACAAAAGCTTGAGATCCATTCAAGCCAGGTATCCCCCTCCTGAGTATTTTTCCAAATGAACTGAAAATCTCATACTACAGCAATATATTTGTACCCATATTTAGAGTAGCACAACTTGTCATAGCTAGGGGCCAGGGAGTTAGCTCCATGGCACAAGTGCCTGCTGGCAAGTGCAAGGTTGCAAGTTCGAGCCCCAGTACTGCAAAAAATAAAACAAAACAATTTGTCATAGCCAAATTCTGGAAACAACACAGCTGCTCTTCAACTCAAGAATAGATAAAGAAGATGTGATATTCTTACAGAGTATTATTCAGCTATAAAATAGGATAAATTTGAATCTTTTATTGGTAAATGGATGCAACTAGAGAACATACTCTTAAGTGAAATAAATTAGACCTGCATATGCAAACATCATATTGTCTCCTTAATGTGAGAACTTGAAAGAGGAAAAATGGAATTTAAAGAATATAATGCATACTGGGAAAAGGGAATGAATTTATTCAAAAGGAAGAATTTATTGTGTTGAAGAGAAGATCAGGAGAGAGTGTGGGGCAGAAAGATTTATCTATGTATGTAAGCAGGATAGTTTGGACAATTGTGTTGTGCATTTGTGCTAGGCTATGGAAAGAAACAGTTACTACTTTAACTTGTTTCACCTCCTTTTGTCAATTATCTGTACTTTTTCTCTTAATTTCTTATAAATTTCTCTTTTTTTGCTTTCTTCTTCCAATTTTACATGCATATACCTGATAATGTGAATAGCTGGTTGGAAGACACTATATATTACAACAAATACTGTGAAATTCATATCAGTTCTTTCAGTGAATTTCTGTATCACCTGTAAATTTTTCTGTTCTAATTCTAATTTGTACACTCTTTAAAACAATTTAAAAAGAAAGAAAAAAAACAGACACTGAAACAATACATCAAAAGCAAAACTTGAACATTGAGTTGAAGAAACACACTTTAAGCATACAGATGTAGGCTGAAAAGATGGGGAAGATATACTGTGCTACTCCTAGTCAAAAGAAAACCAGACCTGCAGATTTGGCTCAGGTGGGAGAGCACCTCCCTTGTATGCTCAGAGCCTCGTGTTCAGTATCCAACATGAAAGAAGAAAGAGAGAAAGAAGAAAGAAAGAAAGGAAGAAAGAAAGAAAGAAAGATAGAAAAGAGTAGTATAGGTTGCAGAAATCCCACTTCAGAATAAAAGAATTTATCAAAGATAAAAATAAGCACTACTTCATGACAAAAGGGTTGATTCTCCAAGATATGACAACTGTTGATATATAAGTGCCTATCAACAGAGCTTCCATATATGGAGTATAAAAACTGAGAGAACTCTGAGAAAGAAAAACAGATAAAACTCATTATTAAATGTAAGACTTCAGGGCTGGGGGGATAGCTCTGTGGCAAAGTGCCTGCCTGGCAAGTGCAAGATCATGAGTTCAAACCTGAGTCCCACAAGAAAAAAAATGGAAAATGAAAGACTTCAAGGGCTAAGGAGATAGCTCAGCTGACTAAGTGCCTGCTTAGGCAAGTGCATGGAACAGAGTTTGATACCCAGCACCACATTCTGCACTGGCCACTGAGACCAGGAATGGTGGTGCACATCTGTAATCCCAGAGCTGGGGAGGCTGAAAACAGAAGGATCACTACATGTCTGAGATGTATAGTGAGATTCTGTACCACATACAACCAATCAATCAATGGAAGACTTCAGTGTCACTATTTAATAACTGATACACCCCAATAGGTAAGAAAGAGATCCCAACACACATAGGAAAAAGAAGTTGGACAGAAATGGAGACTATGTAGAAGGCTATCAATCACTCTGAAAACATAACAGATAATCTCAAAGACAGAAAAGACATTAAATCTATAAAATGAGATACTGAAGTAACATAAAGGGTTAGAGCATCAAATTAGATTTTTAAGAATCAGAGATTTGGGCTGGGGAGATAGCTCAGGGGCACAAGTGCCTGCCTGACAAGTGCAAGGTCCTGAGTTTGATCCCTGGTTCCAGATAAAAGAATCAGAGAGGTAGCCAAAATCAAAATTTGCTTATTACTCAAAGGATATAAGGGGCCAGGGAGATAGCTCCACAGGTGCCTGCCCGGCAAGTGCAAGGTCATGAGTTCAAACCTTGGTCCCGCAAAAAAAAAAAAAAAAAAGATCTAGGTCACCAAAGCATGAAAGCAAAGCTTGTAGAAAGCTCTGAATTGACCAGTGTAGATTCTTGGGTCCTTTCTTGCCCTTTCGTACACTCCCTAATCCAACTTTAACACATATTTCTAAATAGCATACACAAGTCAACCATTACACAAAGAGAATTACTTCATTCAGACAGAAAAAAAAATCCTTTACATTAAGAAAATTGCATAGAAGATACTGCCATTTTTAAGTAGGCTTCCAAATATCCATACAGTCCTTACCAAAACAACCTCCCCAGACCAGGTAAATTCACACAAAGCAGCCTAGAAGTTACCATCATTTCTGCTGCAAGACACCAAACTATTTGCATCAGTAATATACAAGATTTAATTTGAATATTTTTCTTATCCCTGGCCCTCCCCTGGGATTTCCATATTAGGTAGGACATGTAACAGGTCAGTTACTGACCCTTTCTTCTTAGATGTCGTAAACAGAAAACTTCAGAAATCTGTAAAAACTTAAAACTATGGTGGAAGCAAATATCCCAAAGGAATGGTTGAAATATAATGCCAAAGAAATCTCCCACAAGGTAGAGCAAACGAAGCAGAGGCAAAAACACTGAATAAAAAGCATTAAGAGATTAATGCAGGCGATTAGATAAGTAATGAAGCTCATGAGAAAAGAAAGAAAATTTTAACAGTGGAAGTGCCTGATACTAAAGTAGCAAATTTCTTCTAGCTCAAGAAGTGAAGTTTTCAACTTCAAAGGGAATCCCTAGAAACCAGCACAAAGAATGGAAAGTTGGGTAGAAACTAAATAAGGCCCACATAAAGGCATTTTTGAATACCAGGAATTCAAAGAAGAGGCTAAAAGTGTCCAAAGAATGTTGAAACCATAAAAGCAAAGAATCAGGAAAAAGGCTGGCATCAGATTTTAGTAGAAAGAATGAAATCTAGAAAACAATGAGACTACTTCAGAATTTTTACCAGAAACTATTTGCAATCTGAAAACTATAAGCAGGCGCTCCTGGCAGGGGGGTGAGGATAGTATTACCGCCAGAGAGCAATTCCACAAAGTGCGGCACTTTGATATGCTGAGCTAAAGAAACAGCCTCCAAAACCAAGGTCTGTTTGACCTTCTCCCAAATCTCTCTCTCTCTAATCCTCTTTCTCTTCCAAAGGATAGGAAGAGGCTTTCTCTAAAGTTCCCTTGTTTACCAAAAGGTTAGATCTGCCAAAGAAGCACAATTGTCTTTAAACGTGCTTCCTGAAATTTCATTAACCAATGGGGATACCACAGAGGAAGAGAATAACAATCAAACACCACATCTAGAGCCCAAAGTAACTGTGCCCTAGCCATTGCATGTTCTCTAGGCCGATTCATTTCCTCTAAATGTCATTTACTACCTCTCAAAAATGATCTATAAAAAAATGACCTATAGCCCCTCCCCATTTGCTCTGCTCCTATGAAGAGAGCATTTGAGCCTCAACCACTTAGCTCACATATAGGAGCTTGATAATCTGTCTAGTTGTAGGCGTATCAATAATGACCTTGTCTGACAGGGAGAAAAGAGAGCACCCTCTTTGCACGCTGATAATGGAATGAAAGCTTTTTACAGGCCAAATGTCTGTGATTTCGTATGCCATGTCTTCCAACCAAACTAAGATGCATACTAAGAAAAATAAGACCTGTAGTTGAATGAACAGATACTGCAGCACAGAAGAAAGATTACAACAATTCTAAAAATAGTGGTAAAAGAAATTCTTTTTTATTTTAAAGAAAGAAAAATAAATTCCAAAACAATATGGTAGGAGGACAACAATGGCTAATACATTGCATACTGTTATCTTTAAATGTTTTATACTCAGATTACAAGATATCAGCATTTGATTGTCTAAACAATAGTAGCACAAACCTTTTTGCAATGAGCTCAGAGAAATCAGTAGTGTATCTGTCTCCTTTTTTTTTTTTTTTCAGTACCAGAGTTCAAACTCATGACCTTGCCCTTGCCAGGCAGGCACTTGTGCCACATAGCTATCTCCCCAGCCCCTGTCTCCTTAATTACCTTATATACTTCATTCAGAACATGTAGGAAGTGCTTGTATAAACTGATAACACAAAGTTTACTAGTGCTAAATTAGCTTTAAGACTGGACACACCAAAATAAGAGATTTTCTTTTTTTTTTTTTTTTTTTTGGTCTTTTTGACACAGGGTCTCACTATGCAGTTCAGGCTGGCCTTGAGCTCACTTTTGTAGCCCAGGCTGGTCTTAAATTCACACAGATCCTCCTACCTCAGCCTCCCAAGTGCTGGGATTACAGGTGTGTGCCACCATGCCCGGCTAAAATAAGAGATTTCCAGGGACATGCAGCTATCAGATTTCATACCCCGAATGGACATCTATAAGCCTCCAGCCATTACCCTCAATTTATGTGTCATCTTGGATTACAGTAGAGGATCCAAGTGATAGAGCTTGCTATCAGGTAGGGTCAATTATTTCATGGGAACCAAACTGTCCCTTAAGTTGTAAGAGCTGCAAAATCAAGAGTGAGAAAGTGATCACCTAGACCCTAGTGCATCATATGGCCCATTAAACTGGCCCCTCTTTTATTAATGAGTCAGTATAATCTCCTTTTGTTGCAGAAAAACAACATCAAACCAAATGGAAGACTTTGCGCCAATGAGTTAGAACACAACTTATATTACACTAGCAGGCTGATGATCCCAGGGGTTCAAATCACAAGCCAAGAGTCAGGCTTGAGTTCAGTGCAAATACGGTTTGCAAGTGATAAGTGCAAAGCTGATGATAAGTTATTACATGATTAGTTACATGGAATACAAGAATTATGGTATGTATTGTGAGGCAGAATTGTAACATTCTGGGAGGGAGGGGGTCTGGGAAGAGTATGTAGAGTTGAATGGGCCCTTGACTGGACCAGTCTGATCCAGACATAGAGTCCTTGAAGCAAGTTGGAAACAATATATATGTTTCTAACTAAGGAGAAACACAAGCTGGACAGTCACACTGGCCCACCACCTTATCAAAGAGAAGCAGATAGTCAAAGCTGACTGAATTTAGTAGGCTAGCCCTATGGCAGGCAGCAGGAAGAGTGAGTCACAGGCAATGAATTGATTTCTAACTTTTACTATAAAATGTCTTTTTTAAAATTTATTAACTTTATTGAAAATCAATAATAATTATATAGCAAATGAAAATTGTAGGCAAATATTGAAATGTGAAAGATGTAAGGTGTAGACAGAGTGAATTTTTGAGAAATATTTCTGAAATGAATATATAACATGGGATTAATTATAGATTGCACATTGCAAAAAATTTATGAACTTAAATAAATGTAATAATAAAAGTTGTCTAAAATAAAAATGAAGAATTTACAGATCAGTCATATAATAGTTTACTGTGTGCCAAAATCAATAAACATGTATTCATGTAATTAGAATTCTCAAAGTAGAAGGAGGTAGGCAATAAATACAAATTTTAAATTTCTGAATTTAGTTAAAATTATAGCACCACATTTCCAAGAAAAACTAACCTTTGCACATGAAATATGACTACAATCAGACCAAGATGCACAAAAGTGAAATTGTCCAAAAGTAATTGTAAAGAAAAAAAATCACT
>PVKN010030876.1:0-12631 GCA_004027915.1 Capromys pilorides
AAAAAAAAAAGACCAGCCTCCCTCCTTCCCTGCCTGCAAAACCACGCTCATGCAATGACCAGCATGTGGGATGGTGGACTGGGGGTGTGGGGGGTGACAGGGTCACAAAAGCCACTGCAATGGCATTCTAATTGAAGACCATGTGTCATGAGATGTGGGTGAGCTTCGAGGTTGGTGTAATTTTTCTAATTTAGAAAAGTGGAACCCCCAAGGTCTTGGAGATCGTCTTGCCCTTGATGACCTGGTACCTCAAAGCCAGTTGCCTAGAGGTCCAGTGTGCCCAGAAAGGAACAATAGGCAGGGAGCAGATGCCTCCCAGGGGAACGTTGTTGGAACAGTGGTCCTACGATGTGCCAGGCCCAGGTTATAAGTGCCTTATGGCCTCAGGGCAGACCAACAGCGGGGACAACCCAAAGCCCAATGTGGCCATCACTCAGGGCTCTGCAGACATGCTGCCCTGTATCCCAAATGGACTAGGTTAGTGGCAAATGGAGACACAGGCCACAGTGGGCTGTTTATTATCGAACGCTCTAAAAGTTTGCCATCTCTGGGCTAGGTGGTTTCCACAGTAACAGCCTTTCCCAGCCCAAGCACGCTTGCCCACACCCACGCAGCTCTGTGAGCTCACTCCCTCCCCTTGTCAATGCAGTACCTCTACCTTGCAGCTGGCCGGATCAGCCGTCATCGCCTTTGGACTATGGTTTCGGTTTGGAGGAACCATCAAGGATTTATCAGCAGAGGACAAGTCCCCGGAGTATTTCTACATGGGTGAGTGACTTCAGCTTTCCTGAGCTTTGGCTCCAATAGGGCAGACCTGTGGCTCAGTTCACAAATGGAGCTTGAATTTTGATGGGTGGGGGAGGCACAAGGGGCACTGAAAGAGACAGAAGGACCCACATTGGAGCCCCTGGGGGCTCTGCCCACTCTCTGGGGTGTGCCCATGCAGGGCAGGTGAGGGGTTCTTACTTAATCCTCCTCAAGGTCAAGGTCAAGAAAGGCCAGTGCAGGCAAGACTGGACTGTTGTGCTGTAAGAAAAGATCTCAAGGAAATGAAACCAAAATTCATTTCAGAGAACAAGAAAACTCCCTTTACAAGTGAGTTGACATAGCTCTGTTACCCACTGGTCCATCTAGGGTGACACAGGGCCCTGCTGGCTCAGGACTGTGTTGGGGGATGGGTATGTGACTCAAAATAAAGAGATGACTCAAGGGTTGGAGATGCTAATCTCAGCCCTCTAGGACCAACGACTGTAGAGAGCAGGGAAGGAGAGAAGGGAGTGGAAGGACCAGAGAGGGGACTGGAGGGAGGGGACAGGAAGGCTACCCTTGGAAAAGAGGTGTTGGTGGGAGGGGCTGGCATTGCAGTCCTGGGATTAGTTCCCAGGACTGACTACTGCTGGACCTCTCCTGTGGCCCATGCTCATTCTCCAGCCAAGTGGGCTTGGGCTCTAGATTTCACAAAGCCTGAAGCCACCGTCGGCGTTGGCAGTGCCCCTGCCTCCCTGGCTGTCTAAAGAACTGCTCTGGTGGGAGAGTAACCGTTATTTGTATGTGATGACCTCCGTGTCTGGAAAGACGGAGGGATCTGCATGGATCACTGGCTCCCAGTCCCAAGAAGAGTGGAGTCTCTTCCCCAGGACAGACTCCAGTCCCCAGGGAGAACTGTAGTCCTCACACAGCACCAGCTGAGCACCAGGCTGCCTTCTCCTTACCAACATCCTTTGCACACCGCAGCCTCCTGTGAGGAGAGTAGCAGTACCAGGATGTGGGAGAGGGAAGTAGCAGAAAACCTGCTAAAGGTGGATAGCAATGAGAATGTTCATGAAATCTCAGATGCAATCTTTTGTAAAAAAAAACACCCATTCAAGTTATATTAAAGAAAGAAGTCATGTATAGGTAGAAATTCCCTATGGTGACGTGGTCATTATGTATACTAAATTGTACCAATAAATTTATTTATTTATTTATTTATTTATTTATTTATTTATTTATTTATTGGCCAGATCAGCCCACCCTGAGAACAGGGCTAGCTTGGCATGTGGTGCCGGGGATCGAACCATGGCCCTCTGCACCTGCCTAAGCTTGCCTAAGCAGGCACTTTAGACTACTGAACTATCTCACTAGCTCCTATACTTAATTTTTAAAAATGAAAAGAAAACGTTCTGCCAATTTAATTATGATATACCGTAAAATATGAACCCTAATTGCAGAATGGTTAAAATATTTTTTAAATACAAGAAGGAATACTTAACATTAATGAAAGTTCACAGGTGGGGAATTTCCAGCTTTGCTCAGGACTCAGCAAAGCCACCAAGGACCCAGGGTCCTTCACCACCTCTGCTCTGCCGTTCTCAGCAGGATCTCAGATTTCTCCCCTCTGCATTCAACCATGGCCTGCTGGGCCCTGACACAGTGCACATATCATGCAGCAGCCTCCGAAGGAGAAAAAAGAGTGTCGTTGCATGCGGCCCTTTGTAGGAATGAATAGAGCCTTTTTTTCCCCAGAACTTCCTCAAAAACACATTTCCCCTTGCAGCTTGTTGGCCAGAACTGTATTATATATTCATGCCCAATCCAAGCGTGCCCAAGAAAATTACCATAACTAATATTCATGCCTGAGTCTGGCCCAAGGCCCAGACTCCCCAGCAGGCTTCCAACACTTGGACAAGATTTGGATTCTGTGACAGGAAGAGCAGAGCAATGTGCCATCAAATAAACACTGAAATACTCTTTTCTGTTCACACAGTTTCCAGGTAGAAACCCCTTCCATCAAAGCTTACACACCCACTTCCCTGAGAACTCCTCATTCTGGAAGCTTCTCCAGAAGTAACTTCCTTTCCCTGAGCAGGACCCACGTGTTCCGAGGACAAGCCTAGCCTGTCCTTGTCCATGAATGAGTAAGCCCATTCCTGGAAGGGGCACCAGGAACAGGCAGAGGGAAATGGAATGCATCATCAGAGTCCCGCTTAATCCTGTGTTAATGGGATTCTTTCCACTTCAGACATACGCAAAAGAAGTGTTCAATAATCAACTGCAGACACAGTTATAGCGCATGGTAAGCACTCTGTGAGAGGTACAGATGCAGAGATGGAGCTAAAAACAGTAGAGGGCACTGGGGCTGTGGGACAGGCTTCAGGGTAAAGAGCACTGAAATGAGGACTTAAAGGAAGGTAGGTTTCAGAGAGATTGAGTAAGGGGGAGCTTTGTTCTTGACACTGAAGTGAGTTACCATGTTTTTCTTCATCTGTAGAGAGTATATTTAACTGTTCAGGTCATTCTTCAGGGTAGTCTTCCTAACCCAACTCTTCCCAAATTTACTATTTCCAAATTTACAATGGGTTATTCAGGGTAAAACTTATGTTCTCTTCCTCTTCTACTCAGGTGAGTAGTTTGATGAGATCAGTCCCAATAAAACAATGAAAGTCAAGGGCTGGCAAGATAGCTCGGCAGACTAAGCATCTGCTTTGGCAATCTCAGGGACCAGGGTTCGATCCCTGGCACCACATGCCATGCCAGTCCTGTGCCCAGGCATACTGAGGCTGCCACTGAGACCTGGGTGGTAGCCCACACCTGTAATCCCAGTGCTAGAGAGGCTAAAAGCAGGAGGATTACTACAAATCTGAGCTGCATAGTGAGACCCTGTACCTATACCAAATACATTTTTAAAAAGACAGACAGTGGAAATCTATTGCTTCTGAAAGTATAATGTGCTTGTGTATAACTAGATGTCGGCCAAATAGTATCTTTCTTGACCAGTAAAACAAGAAGAATTTGAGTAAAGCAAGAAGATTTTAAGGACCAGACTGGAGAAGAGGAAGAATGAAGACTTCAAGAATTGAGGGACAAGAGTGCGCAAGTGTGGGACCAGGGCAGTGAGGAGCAGGTCTAGCGCGGGCCGAAGCTCATGCTGGAGGGAGGAGTAGAGCACAACAGGAGTAGGTTAATAACTCTGAGGGAGAGAACATATGTAAGTGTCCTTGGATGTTAGGATAACCTTGTAAGCTATAAAAAAATATTTGCGGGCTTTGGGCAGGGTTGCATCTGTACTGCAGTTCACAGAGCTTATTCTGATACTAATAGATTGAGAAACAAGTCACAGGACTAAATAAACTTGGTAAATTCTTGGTAAAGTCAAGCCCAAAGAAATCGGCGTATAACCTGTGGTGACTATATTGGAGATTATAAACATAGAGACAGAAAAATGAAAAATGTTATTTAACATCATTGAACCTCCTTGCCAAGTTCAGAAACAGAAAGAATTCAAAAGGTAAAAGAATCAATGGCAGACAGAACCAAGCTGTGCAGTGATACTTCATGTGCTTAGGTAGAAACTGAGTTACAGTGCAGGGGTCTCCTGTGCCTCAGAGCAAGGGTTGGTTGTGTGGACCTCAGGGTGGCAGCCAGCTCTGGGGATGGCCTCCATGTGTGTTACTTAGAAACCAAGCCCTGAGCAATTTCACAGATATAGATTTGGATTCAATATAAGAAAATATTTTCAATGATGATAGTTTTAAAAAGTTGAACAGACTCTTTCATAGATGAATGTTAATGCTCTCTTATGGCAGTATTTAAACACTAATGTGATAAAAATCAGAGTTGGATGTGTGCTACTTCAAGGGTTTCCTATGATGAGCAGGAAAGTGAATGATCTTTATGCAAATGTTCTTAGTTCTGTTTTCTAACCTAAACCAAAGCTGTATGTACACTCCTGGGATATAAGGAACTAGAAGGAGTTATTTTGTCCTATCATTAAGGCCATATCTGTCAGGGCTCTTACTGTGGCAAATCACAGAAGTTTATTCCATCTGACTTGCACAAAATAGAAGCTCACTGCTTCACATAACTACAAGTTGAAAATTGATTCTGGTCTCAAGAACTCCCATGAGGTGACCACAGCCAGCCATCACTTTGCTCTCTTTCCTCGGGCGACATTCTTAGTTGAGTTTATGCTCCACACAATGAATACTCCCACTGCACTCCAAACCCTGGAAGAAGAACGTGTTTCGTTCATTCCAGCAGATCTAGCAAAGGTCCATACCCTCTCTAGGGCACTGTTGTGTCCAGTGCCCAACCTCAAGCCAGTCATTGTAGCCAGCTGCTAGTTGACTCAAGTCTTGTTTCATGACTACCTGGGAGCTTGAAGTGAATCTGCTTCAGATTGAGAATGGAAGAGTCTCGTTTATCTAATCAAGAAAAAGATCAGATTCTGGGCAGAGAAAACAGTCTCCAAGAAGAGTAGAATCATCCTGTCTCTGGCGGCATGGGGAAGAGCCAGCCTGATAGCTCAGCAGACTAAAGCGTCTGCCTAGGCAGAGCTCAGTGGCCAAGGTTCAGCCCCTGGCATGCTGTTCCGGCCCTGCCTCTGGGGCGTGCTGAAATGGCAAATGAGCCTTGGGAGGCTGAAAACAGGAGAATCACTGTGAGTCTGATCTATGTAGTAAGACCTTGAACACCCTGCAGACCCTGCCCTAAATCCTAAATACAGAAAAAAAAAAATCCTTCTGGTGGCATGGGGCCTGCTGTGGGGTTTCCCACCTTTAGCTGGTGGAGAAGATGCTTGAGGTCAATGCTAAAAGAGTAAGGAAGCCAGCCGGGCATGGTGGCACACACCTGTAATCCCAGCACTTGGGAGGCTGAGGTGGGAGGATCAGTGTGAGTTCAAGACCAGCCTGGGCTACAAAAGTGAGCTCAAGGCCAGCCCGAACTGCGTAGTGAGACCCTGTGTCAAAAAGACAAAAAAAAGAGAATAAGAAAGTCGTTTGTTTTAGAAACTGGGCCCCAGGTCTGCTGCCCTCCAGGCCCCTGGTGGCTCATTCCAGCTATTGCACCCTGATCACGTCAACAAAGACTCCTTGTGAAGTTAGAGATCTTTTCTTCACTTAAAATATTTCTTATAAAATTGCAACATACATATTTGTAGAAATTAATTTTTTCTCAAAAAATAATTTTCCAAATAAGAAAGATGCCTGCTCCCTGGCAATAAAACAAAAAGACATCATTTCTGTCACTTCATGTCATACAGTTTAAGGTAATAGGACTTTAAAAAGAAGTAGACCCAGTTTTGGGGAAATCTCACAGGGCTCCCTCCACTGATCTGTGTGTTCTTTCAGGAGAGGCTCCAGAACAACCTGCCCATTAAATTCCGATCACCTCTTTGTTAAAGAGTCTCCTCAACAGGCTTGTCACATGCAGTGGTACCTAAATAAGTAAGTATTTAGCTCTGCACTGTAGCACACACCTGAAGTCTCATCTATTTGGGAGATTGAGGCAGGAAGACCACTAGTTCAAGGGCAGCCTTGGCAACGTATCATTGGCAACGTATCAAGACTCTATCTCAAAAGCAAAGAAAAGAAGAAAGAGAGGAAAATTAATCAAAAGGAAAAGGCAAGAAAAAGGGAAAGAGAAAGCAAAGAAGGCCTCCTTGCCAAGAGTTCTATTTCTGAGAGGAACTCCAGGAAGATATGTCATCCTGTTCCCTGCTTCTGGGTAGTTGGCTGCCAAGCTTTGTTGGAGTAATCGTCCCCTCTTGGGAGGATGCTTTTTATTCTGACAGCCGTGGTTCTCCCTCCTTGAGCATAGAGTTTCAGGTCCTATGGCTAAAGGCCCAGGCATGACTTCTAAGCCTGGGGAAGTAGCAGATCCTAGGCCAGGGCCAGAGAACCCAGATGCAAGAGATGAAGACAACCAGAGAGTCTGCTGCATTCTCGGTAGGCCTCTGGACCCAGGCCAAAGCCTCGAGGCCCTTGCAAGGTCTCTGTGTCCCTGAGTTGCTAAGGTGGAGAAAGGAGAACATGGGAAGAATGGAGCCGGCAACAACAAGGCATGCATTCTTGGGGTCTCCTACACCTGCACTTTAGTCTCTTGCAGAAAACTTGAGAGAAGGCCCCACATCTAAATTCCAGGACCCTGTCCATCTGACACCCTGTGAAAGTCTCTCTCTGGGCTGGCATTCAGGTCTTGCCAGGGTCTTCTTTCTAAGCATGCAGAGTGAAGTTCCATGCCCTCAGCCCTCCTGAGGCTGGAGACCGTGTGCTGGAGAGCTTGAGGTCATGTCTGCGCAGAGAGGATGTGAGCAGCTTTCTCCGTGGAGGGGTTGCCCACACAAACAGGAGCCACTTGGCTCTCAGGGTCACAGCCTGGATATAGCTGCCTCTCCCTAGGAAACTCCGGATCCCAGAGCCTGCCCTGGGTTGTGGCTGGCGGCTGTGTGTAAGGAAAGAGTTCCAGTGGTGAGCGTTAAGGGGCCAGCTTGCGTTTTCAAAAACTGACTCATCTTGTCATATTTTTTTAATTTTTCAGTTTTCAGTTGTACCTGACAACCATAGTAGCTGGATTACAGAGCAGTACTATGTCTTGCAGTGTTAAGACAATCTCTCCAAAGCTTTGTATAAGAAATGGGAGTGGCTAACTGGCTCCATATTGCAGATAGCAACACTGAAGAATGAGAGGAGTTTCGTATTGTTGAAGTTGTCAGACCTTGATTTCTGGCTCCCAGCCCTGTACTTTGAGGAGAAGCAGGAATCCTCAGCTCTAGGCACCTCAAATACCTTTCTCAAGAGGATGAACAATCCTCCTTCCATTCATAAATAAACAGATTTCCAGCTAAGAGAAACACTGTTCTGGGCTGGCGAGATAGCTCAGTGGTCTAAAGCACCAGCTTAGGCAAGCTTAGGCAACAGCAGGGACCACAGTTTGATCCCCAGCCCCACCCCCGGGGCAGGCTGAGCCAGCCATAACATAAATAAATAAAGTTAAAAAAAAAAAAAAGAAACACTGTTTGAGCTCCTCTCAAAAGTGCACCCACGACTTAAAGGAGTGTGATTGAGCTCAACTCCAGTTTTACCCCTCAAGAGCTGGCAATCATAGGTACAGTGCTCCCTGGGTCTCAGGTTCCTCAGCTGTGAAAAGTGAAGGGCATTTGTGCAGTGCCTACTGTGGGAAAGCCCTCAGCACACGCTGTCTTGGCGCTCTGCTGAGGAAGGAGCTGTCTGCTAGAGGAATCTAGCAAGAAGAGATAAAGTTGTCAAGACGCCTTGTAGCCAGCATGAGAGACTAGTTTACAGCACAGAACCCCTCAGCCAGGGGGTCCTTGAGGTCATAACACCTGGTGAGGGCATAGCACAGGTACTGCCCAGTCTGAGCCACCAGCAGCAGGGCTCACTCCTGGGAGTTGAGTGACTCCAGGACAGAGACAAGTGAAGTGCCAGGAGCAGGACTCAGTAACTCACGGCAGCTGCCGTTGCCAAGGGCACGTCAAGTCTCTCCCTGTAGATTCAGAGTTGCCTGAACTAAGTCGCAGCTAATATTCTAGATGCTACATATATTTGGCCACCAAACCCACAGATTCCACATTTGCCAATTCAATGAAACACAGATTTAAAAATTTCAAAAGATGCATCCATACTGAACAGACTTTCTCCCGTCATTATTCCCTAAATAAGTTGGGGTTACTATTTGTTATTTACATTGTATTTGGTATTATAAGGATCTGAAGATGATTTAAAGTGTATGGAAAGGATTATATAGGTTTATGCAAATACTTCATCATTTTACAGAAGAAAATGAGTGTCCACTAATTTTGTTGCTGAGGAAGACCCTGAGACTAATGTCCCATGCATACTAAGGCAGGACTATAATTATATTTGCACCAGGGAGATGGATGGAGCGTTTATGCTGAAGTATAAAAGTTCTAGTAGAAAATGGTCATTAGCTGGTTGGGTAAATCCCTCTGCTGCCAGAAGTTCCTAAAGTTGATGGCCATGCCGGTGTCCAGCCCTACAAGGGGAAGACTTTGTAAAAGATGTTTAAAAGGACTTTACCAGGCCCTGTCAGTTCTTTGTCAGCGAAACAATGCTATGCTTACATTTTAAAAAGCATCTGAAACCAGAGAAAGGAAGGATGGGATCATGGGAGGAGAAGGTGTCCCTCACAAGCAAAAATTCTTGCTTGTGGGTAACATGTCACTAGAGATTACCAGCATTGCAAAGCCCGACTAATTAATGGTTAAAAATATAATTGCAAAGTTTTTTTTTTATTTTTCCTCTTCAAATCAAAGGAAATAGGACTTGGAAAGCACAAAGGATTTGGGAAATAGGTCATATGTCTGTCACGAATGCGGCTGTGAGGCACAGAAGGTTCTAAAGAAAAAACCATCTGAGTTAAAATATGGTTGCTGAATTAAAATGAACTTACTTAGTTTGGTGGGGGGGGGGCATTAAAGGATAAGGGACTCTGGGATGCCACAGGTGGCCTTATATTGTACAGATTATTATAAGAATTTGCTCGGAATAGGATTCGGCAGGCCAGAGGAAATTCACCATGTGCAGACTTCTGATTTCCCTCCAGCTCCGCAAGCAGTGTTCAGCAGACAAGGAGCTAGCACAAGGTCCCACTGAGAAGATGCCTTGGGGGCTGAGCTGCTAGGGCAGCTGCAGGTTGTTTTTGAGCTGTAGGATTCTGGAAGCCTGAGCACCTAATATTGTTTAAGTAGGCACAGTTTCCAGGAGAGTTCACTGTTTCAGAAGGGTAAGGCTTGTTGCCAGAGAGACCAAGCATCTCGCTCCTCAAAGCTCTGACCCTGTGCCCACTGAGCCCCAGCCTTCTCGAAAGCACCCTTCTTTCTTTTATCCCAGGCCTTCTTGGGATTCAGAGTGCCCATTTGTCTGCTTGATCTTAGAGAACTCAGCCCTATAGTGGCTTCATGGATATGTGCTGACACAGGTTCCCAGCACGTATTGCTGAACAGAGATGGGTACTAAGGCCGCCAGTGATGAACTTCTGATCTGGTGAACTTCCTTTGTTAATCTAACCAACAAGCACAGACTGAGAATTTGGCCTGTGCTGGCATATTCTAGGGAGAATGACTAAAGTTTGCTTGTGGACTTGAAATCTCAGAGAGGGCCACAGTGGAAACACAGAAGGCACAAATCAGAAAAGATCAAAACATGGTCGGTGTCTTCATTACTTTTCTCATTACCGAGACAAAATACCCAGCACTCAACGGTAAAAGGAGGAAAGGTTTACTTGGCTCTCAGTGTGCAGGGGTTTCAGTCCATAATCATCTGGCTGCAATGCAGGGTAGCAAGGCAGAGGGGCTTCAAAGAGGAGAAACCACTCGTGGTGGGCAGAAGGTAGCAGAGAAAGCAAGGGACCCTAGCAGCTTCTTTCTGTCCTTTTATTCTCTATCTAGGCTACTGGGATTAGGGTCGTGCCAAGCCGATCAGTGGACTGATTTAGGAATCACACACCCTTAGTCCCTTAAAGCATCACCCATGACCTCAGGAGGGCTTGGGCAGACATCTTCCAGCCAGATCACAGGGCCACTGGCATGGCAGGAGTGTAGGGTGGATGAGGTCCTTAGGCTGGTTTCTACATCCTGGTTCTTAGGCTGTGATTATATCGTGCAGCAGTTGTAGCAGTGGTAGTGGGGATGCAATAAACTGAGTAAGCAGGAGACCAATATACAGTGATGGTCCACCCTGAGACTTGCTTGGAAGGAACTGAAAGCAGTCTGGCTGCTGTCACTGCCCTTTATGCCCTTTATTCAGCCATGACTGTGAAAGGTAAGCCAAGAAGGAGGCCTCCAGGCTGCCAGCCACCCTGCCTCTCTGACCCCGTTTGTTAAATAAGTGCCTGCTAAGTGGGTTGTTTTGAGCAGGCAATGGAATGACAGAAGTGCTGGAGTTCCTCTTGTTACCACATCCATTCCCCATGAAACTCCACTTTAGAGAACAGGGAGTGGGAGGGAGGAAATGCGCACCTTCCTTGGAGCTGCAGAGCGGCCACCTCAACGGGGACCAAAGCTGGTGGGCTCACAGGGTAGCATCATGGCCAGCACCTCCCCATCTCTGTCAGTGCACTGAGCCTCAAACCACGGCCAGCCACACCAAAGAACCCAGAAGCACCTGCAAGCCAGTCCTATGGGTTCCAAGGAGGCAGACAGAAGCCCCCACCTCCGGTAAGCCAGGAGTGGTTTCCAGTTGAGTCATCTGAGTGAGATGCAAAAAATGAAATGGAGACTCCGTTATCGCAGGGAGCCGAGGCAGGTCTGCATTGTGTTTCTCCTTATCTCAGGATCGGAGGAGGAAATGGGGCAGGCCTGCCTGGAGTCTGTGAGCTGCCGAGTTTCTGCCCTTTGCATTCTCTGTGAGCCCTGTTCTGGGGTTCTCTCAGGTAGGAAGTGTAGTCACCAGCCGAATTCAGGCTGTGCTCTTGCTAGCCAGGAAGAGTGGAGTGGCAGCAAGGAGCCGCCTGGGCCAAGTACCCCAGCTCTGCAACCCTGGACAAACTGTTTAACCTCTGGGACCCAGTTTTTCTGTCTAAAGAATGGAGATAATAGTAATACATACTCTGTAGCGCTTCCATGGAAAGTACATTAATAAATCTAGCCTCATGGATAGAACAGTGCCTGAAAATCCTAGGCCATTGCGCATATTCCTTCCCTGATCCTGAGATAAGGTGCTTGGTTCCTATGCTGAGCTAATGCCCATGATGATGTCGATCAGCACTGGTCAGCTCAGCTGCTTAGAGCGTGGAACAGATAATATTGCTAATGCACATTACTTGCCCTGATTGCCTGTCTCCTTGTAACACAGCCTCCTGTGTGTCCAGTGTCTACGCTGTTGCCCTCTGAAGGGGAAATTACAGTCAGTTCTTATCGTCATGTCCTCTGTTCTTGTCTTTAACCAAAAGCCCCAAGTCTCACCTTCTTCAGAAGCTTCCCCTTCTGTGCCTGGGCATGCGCTTGGCCATGCACCTGTCATACATGGAGATATTTGTGGAAGCCTGAGGCACAGTGCCTGGTTCCCAGGAGGCAGTGGTGAAAATTGAGTGCACCTCAGCCTGTGTGTCTTCCCGCTTCTGGCCATGTGCCCTCCAGCAGTACTCTTCATCTCAAGTCTGGCCCCCTTCTGTGTGCACTGGAGATTAGAAGCCCCTCCCTTGTGCTATCATGGCATCTATTTCCAGAAGTGTTCTCCTTATGAAGTGTTCAGCAAGCATTCAACAAGCGTTACCCTCACAGAATAAATGAGCAGGGGCAGTGCCCTGGCCCTGGGGGACAGAGAGTAGAGGCTTGGCTCAGCAGGCCCCTGAATGTCTCCCAACCTCTTGCCCACAGGACTCTACGTGCTGGTTGGAGCTGGGGCCCTAATGATGGCTGTGGGTTTCTTTGGGTGCTGTGGAGCCATGCGGGAGTCACAGTGTGTGCTCGGATCAGTAAGTAGGGCACAGGGAGTGGGGCAGATGGGGGAGGGGGAAGAACTAGCTTGAAGGGGACCAGAGGTGCTTGGCTGGCAGCTCCAGTCTCTCCAGGACTCAGGAGAACCCACAGGACCCCCTCCTTCATCCCAGGTCCTGGATTTCTCCCCCTCTTGCATAAGAATAATATTATCTTAGTTCCTGCCTCATGTGGAAAGTATGGAAAAGAATGAGGTCATTAGAGTAAAGATGTTTGGAAAGGAAAAGTGCCTAGCAATTGTAAGAGGTGCTTATGATTGTTCTTTCAAAAATAATATTTCACCATGGGTGAGGTAGCTAGCTGGTTCCTGCAGCCAGGGAGGAGCTGTTATCTACAAGAAAGGCATTTCAGGTTAAGATCAGTAAGGTATCCAAACACCCCTCTGGTGGCTTA
>PVKN010030877.1:0-12634 GCA_004027915.1 Capromys pilorides
GAACTCTATCAGTGTGCCCTAGGGATAGGACCAGAGAGTATCCAACCCTGGTCCCTGAGCTTGCTAAAGCAGGTGCTCTGTCCACTGAGCTATCTTGCCAGCCCTAAGTACAATATATGTATATTTTTTGTCTCAGGGATCAAACTAGGGACCTATATTACACTGAAATATTAAAATTTCACTAAATTTTAAGGTAAAAATAAAGTTGGGGGGCGCATTTTTGAGGTTGCTACCCTGAATTCTGCTGCCCAAAGTTGTGATTTGTTACTGCCCTCAGGAAATGACACCGGTTGTGATTAAGCGAGTAAGACTTGGAAGTTAAGTCAAACTTGCCCTTGGTGTGTACATTCCACCCACTAACTGCTTTATGCCAGTACTCTTCATAAAGTCAGGTTTGACTTTACTTCTTAAATCTGTCCCATCTTGGTTCTAGTTTTGTGAAACCTCAACTTTTTTCTTTTTTTTTTTTTTTTGTGGGACTAGGGTTCGAACTCGCGACCTTGCACTTGCCAGGCAGGCACTTGTGCCACAGAGCTGTCTCCCCAGCCCCAACCTCAACTTTCTTTTAAAACCAGGAGGCCAATACTCAATCTTTACCAGCATACTCACAGGGAATAACAGTAAACTTGTATTTTTCATTTTATTTCTCAACTTGTTGTATACACAGTGGATGTTTACTTACTTTAATTATAAACCCTACTTTGAATGTCACACGCAGGACTATGGCTTTTTAAAGTGTTTTTTTTTTTTTCTTTTCTTACTCAGGGTTGGCCTCCAACTTCTGGTGAATCTCCTGCCTCCACCTCCAGATTGCTCGGATTGCAGGTATGCACCGCCACACCCAGCAAACATTGGTCAAAAGCAATTTTTTGACCGGGTGTGGCAGCGCACACCTGTAATCCCAGCACTTGGGAGGGCTGAGACAGCAGGATCAGTGCAAGTTCGAGATCAGCCTGGGCTACAAAGGTGAGCTCAAGGCCAGCTTGAACTGCATAAGACCTTGTCTCAAAAAGACAAAAAAAAAAAAAAAAAAGCCATTTTTCAAGTGCCAAAGAAAAAACTGAACCAAAGGCTGAGTATTCTATCCCAAAAGGGCAAAAGAAATATGAAATATATGAAATAATATAGGAATATTAATATATGTAAATCTAAAAAACGTAATTTTAAAATCGTACTGAATTACAGAGCTCATTTATTTTCTACAAATATTTGTAGCGTAAAAAGTTTGAATAAAGTAGATACACGATATACAGATGTCTAAAAAATACTTTTACTTCCTCAGCACAGAGTGCAAATTTTCCCTTTCCTTTGCATCTCTTCAATTTAAAAATTATTGTTAAAGGGCTGCTTCCATTTTCACGAGTTCCAAGTGGCACGCAGGTATAAAAGGAGGCCACCAAGCACGTGCCACCAGGGACTCGCCCTCCTCGGCCCTGAGGTCGGGACACTCGGGCAAGCGCGCTCCCGAAGGCCCGGGCGCTGGGCAGGGAGCGCCGCGGTCAGCTCAGCTTCGGACGCTGCGGGCCGGCTCGGGGGCAGCGCCCCAGGACCCGGGCTCCTCGGTTCTGTCAGGGCTGAAGCTCAGAAGCGGGGACCTAAGGTGGCTGCAAACGCCCCCTGGGGTCTGCTCCCACGCGAGAGGCTCAGGCCGCCACCAGTCCGGCCTCCCGATCCCTGCTCCGCCCCGCAACTCCCCAAGACCCCCTAGACTTCTCGACCCCCAGGCCACCGCTCAAGACGGCGTAGGACACCCCCCGGAGGGCGCCACGCCCCGGCGCCGGCAGCTGACCCGGAAGTGCTCGGCGGCGGCGGCGGCGCGCAGAAGCCGGCGCGCGCTCCCGAGCTCCCGCCCGCGGCCCGGCTCTCCCGGAGGCGCGCTCCAGCCGCCGCCAACATGGCCGAGAGCAGCGAGGAGGTGGCGGTGTTGGTGCAGCGGGTAGTGAAGGACATCACCAATGCCTTCAGGAGGAACCCGCACATGTGAGTCGCGCGCCCCTCCGCCCTGGGCCCCGGCGCGGCGGGGGCAGCCGGGCCGTTCGGGGGGCAGCGCTGGGCGGTGGGCGCCCCCCGGCCCCGGCCCTGGAGCCCTCGGAGCGGAGCGCGGGCGGGCGGGCCGGCGGGCGGGCTGACGGACCTTTGTGGGCGCCGCGGGCTGCCCTCCCTCCCCTCGCCCGGCCACTCCGCGCCGGCAGACGCGTCCCCGGGAACGACCTCGGAGATCCACTCGGAGCGACTTGGTCGCCCTCTCCCTCCCCGCGCTTTCCCCGGAGTTCGCCAAACTCGGAGGACTCGCCGGGGTCCCCAGCCTGGCCGCGGCCGCGTGGTGGGAAACGCGACCCCCAGGTGCGCTCCAGGCGTGCCGAGAGCAGTAACCGATCTTAGGACCGAGGAGCAAAACCCCAAACCTTCGTTGTCCAACTTAAGGGCACCCGAAAGCCACCTTGGACTCCCGACTCTCCTGCCACCGATAAAACCCGGTGCTTGGACGTAAACAGCGTTCTCGGCACTCGGTAGTCCAGTGTGTGTGAGGCGGGCGAAACCTGGACGCCGTTTCGCCTGAGCCGAGTCCCAGGTACAGGGGGGCGTGTGAACGTTTTTGTCCCTGCACTTCCGCCCTCTTCATCTGGTCACTGTAGAGCCGCAACGCGCATCTCTGCCTCCTTGGTTTCCCATTTGCCTGGCGTGGGCTGTAGGTGTAGTGGTGCACTTTCTGAAACTTCTCCCTTACTTGACGAGTGAGGAGGAAGCCGTTAGGAGTTCTCTGTTACATGATGAGGAGGAGGCAAGAGAGTAGCTCCTTTCCATCCCTCTGCCTTCCTGGGAAAGAATCTGAAATCCACTTTTGCATTATGTTTACTTTATGGGGTTTGTTTTTTAATAATTCATCCTTTAAGCTGGAGCACATGAATTATTCTTTTTTAAAACATTCCAACCCCTTCAGCTTTTTGGCATGAAAGAATGTCAAGCCTACATCTAAATAAAGGGTTCTTTTCCACCAAGATCATGTTTATAAAAGTTAAGGAAGCCCTCAGATGTCTGCTCCCTTGTGTACAGTGGGAGACCTGCGCTGTGTGCTTCATTAAAAACCAAACATTGCTGACCTCAAAACACACCTGCCGCCTCTGACAGCTTCGACCTCTTAGCTTCGTTCTCTTCCCTTCCATTTATGACTGCTGCCTTTTTTCAAAACGAGTGTTTGGAGTGATTTCCTAACAGTAACCATGGTGGTTGTTGGGTACCCTGAAGAATGCTTTGATGCCTGTGTGTCAGTCTCAATAGAGAGACATCCTCCAAAAAAGTTGGGAAGATGAAGGGCCCATTTTCTGATAATTGGCATTACTTTTCTAGCAGAAATACTGAACAGGTTAGAAGTCGAATACAGTAATCACTTTAGTTTCCCTTGTTTGAGGTAAATTAAGGGAATGTCATGTTTGAAGAAAGTATGGCTGTTAATTGGTTTGTAGATTGACACTGCAATTTGAAAGATGTCCCAGTTCTTCTGGATCACATGTATCAAAACTCATGGAGGACTTTAATGTTCCTTCGTATTTTTACTGTGAAATATCATTGATAAAGTCTCCATTAGTGTACAATTTATAATAAGCATTTGGATCGCTCAAGATTTAAAAGTTTCAGATAACGTTAGACATTTGCAGTTTGAAATAATATGTATTGTGAGTCTTTAATTTGTGATTTAATATTAGTCAATATTTGTACCTTAGTCCCTGTTCTTTACAGTAAAACAAATTTGCAATAATTTGCTGTACATGGTTTAAAATGTCTTATAATGGGATTTTCAGAAAAGCATTGTTTCCCTTTAAAGTTAGAATCTAATTGCCAAGTTATGAGCTTAAAATTTGCGTTTTTCTCCAAACATGAGGTGGATGATGTTTTGCAACATCTATTTTATTAAATATATTGATTTTTGTCTGCGTAGAAATATCTAGCCAAAGCAGTCTACGATGCATTGCGACATGGTATTTATTGCTGTCAGATCTGGATAGATTACCCTCTTTCAGCCTTAGTTTCCTCTTGATCTTATAAGGTTAATGAAAACAGGAAAATCACCTCACACAGTAGTAGTTGCCCCTTGATGAACGTGAGGCACTTTGCAAATGGGAAAATACCATACAAAAACCAACAAAATGTTAGATTTCCATACAGTTGACTCATGGAGAATCCTACTTGACCCAGGAATGGGCGTTCCCCATTCTAGTGTCCACGGGCATTACCTATCTTAGTGGACACATCCTGTGTTCGTATGGAAGACAGCTATTTGCATTGTAATTAATGTTGTGTTAAATTCTCTTTCCTAGCAACTCATAGGTTATTTTTTATTTTATTTAATGTTTTGTTTATAGAATATTTAATTGCTTTTTTGAGTTGCTAAAGGTACCGTCACTATGTACGATAGAAGTATAAAGTACTTGTACTTGGAAATGTTCTAGAATTGCCGCTGTATTTTCCATGTGTACCTATTAAGCACTTAAAATGTGCAACATGCTGAACTTTTGGCCAAGTCCCTTGGGAATAGAGAGGAGGCTGGGTGACTCTGGGGCAGGACTCCTAAGAGGTCTTACATGTCAGGGGGAGCCAAAGACTTCTACTGGGAACAGGAACTTGATCATATGTAACAAAATGTGATTTTTTAAAAAAATTTAAAATTTTATTTATTTTTTTAAACCTTATTTATTCTGTTATGACTGGCTCAGCATGTGGTGCCGGGGAATTGAACTGCAGTTCCTGCCGTGGCCTAAACTTTCCTAAGCAGGTGCTTTAGACTGCTGGGCCATCTTGCTGGTGAACAAAATGTGATTTAGAGGTTACTGTAGAACAGATTATGGAAGTTCTTGACACTTTGGCCTAATTTCTTTTTTCCGTTTATACATTTAACAAGAAAGCCACATCATAACGTGCTACTGCTCTCTGAATATACTGTAAAGGGCTAGGAGCTGGGATTGACTGGTGAGAAGAATAGACATAGTCCTTATCCATACTGGAGCTTTAAAAAATTCAACACACAGATTAAGAAGGGGCAAAAACTGTGAGATATTCTGAAAGAAATAACAGAGCGATCCTATTTAATAGTTTAAGCTCGATAGTCCCCCCCCCAAAATAGTATTTAAATTGAGACGAGAAATGAGTATCAAAGCTCTAATGAAACATTTAGAGTAAAGGAATAGTAATAAACGATAGTTTTAATTTGTCTGCAGATTGAATTAAGGAATAGAAAGTCAGAGAGTCGTTTTACGTTTGTTTTATTCACTTGCATTTATTTAAGTAATGGGGCCGGTGAGATGGTTCAGTGGCCTAAAGCACCTGCTTATGAAAGCTCAGGCAACTCTAGGGACTACGGTTTGATTCCCGGCACCGCATGCTGCGCCAGCCCCACCACCAGGGCAGGCTGAGCCAGCCATAAAATAAAGAAACAAGCAAGCAAACAAATAAATAAAATAAATAAATAAATAAATAAATAAAAAGTAATGAGATAGTTGTGAAAGTATGGATTCAGAGTTTCCAAGTCCTGGATTTGAGTCTTTACATATCCTTATTCTAACTGAATACACATAAGCGTAAGGCACAGAGTCAATACTCACGTGATATGAATCCTCAGCTTCGTGCAGAAGCGATATCCTTGTTGTGAAGCAAGGCACTCAGATGTTTCATACTGCCTACGATCTTTAAGAGTAACCTAAGGGGCTGGGGAGATAGCTCCATGGCGCAAGTGCCTGCCTAGCAGGTGCAAGGTCGTGAGTTCAAACCCTGGTCCCACAAAAAAAAAAAAAAAGTAACCTACGAATTAAGCCTTATGGTGTGTCTTTAGCACTAGGGGTTAGAAATTCAATGGGGTCCCAAACCTTGATGTCTTTAAAAATCACTGATAAATACCAGGAATCATAAAAGACTAGCAGCCTAACTGTAAAACAGTGAAATGAACTGGTGGGGAAAGCATCACAAAGTCCTCTTACAAAATTTTGTTGCAAGGAAATAACAAGAAATGTGTTTGGTATTTATAGCACATTCATTGCAGCCATTGAGAGTAATTATGTAAGAAAATGTGTATAATTGGCTAAATTTTCTTTAAAAAAAAGATTAAATTCAGTGTGATCCTACTTTTTGCAAAATACAACAAAGGATACATGTGCAAACAAACACTAACAGTGGTGACAAATGGCTTTTACTTTGTGTTTTTCTTATTTTCCACCTTTTTTTGAGTATGAAGTTAGATTTTAACTTCCAGAAACCCAGAAGGAATTGCTCTAAATATTATTTTGCTCTTCAACCTAGGCTTTTCAGATAAGTATTAGAGGAGGCCCAGATTTCTTAATTTAGCAAGTAATATAGCCTTAGGCAATCCCTTTAACCATGTTGGATCTCAGTTTTCTCATCTAGTAGAATGAAAACCTAGAAGAAGAAGGTCTGAGTTCTTATATTTATCTGCCAAGCCTGGTAGAACATGCCTATAATCCCAGCACTAGGGAAACTGAGGCAGGAGGATCACATGAGTTCAACACCAGCCCGCGCTACATAGTGAGACCCTGTCCTCCCAAAAAACAATATTATCTGAAAAAGTGGACTGTGACCTAAGAGCACATGCATGGAAGGCTGAAATCAAATGCATTATTATTTGGAAACTTACTGATGAACTTTTTTTATGTATTTGTTACAGGATCTCATTACGCAGCTCAGACTCATAGTGATCCTCCTGTTTTCAGCCTCCCTAGCTCTGGGATTGCAGGTGTGCGCCACCATGCCGAGTCTTGGTGGCTGGCTCAGGGCACCCAGGGATTGGCCCAGTGTGGCATGTAGGGCTGGGAATCAAACCAGTCAGTGCGCTTGGCTAGGCAAGCACTTAGTCTGCTGAGCTATCTCTCCGGTCCTTATCAACTTGTCTTTATAAAGTGAATACTATATATTTTAGAAAGCAACAATCCACTCTGTCTTGTGTCATGTAACTTAATAAAGGCCTGATATCCATTAACTAGAGAACTTTCCTGGCTGACCTGCAGTATCTTAAAAGAAGAGTTTGTTTTTCGTAACTAGTGAGAGAAGGTGTTATTTCTGTGTTTTAGATGAGGGTCTTGATGGCAAATGACTTAACAAATTCACATTTGACTGTCAGTAGTAAAGAGAGACTGATTACATCCCTGGTTTTGCTTGTACATTTTACTACCACTCTTTCCATGTGTTTTTTTCACCCCTAAAGCTTGACATTATTTGTTATAATGTAATTTGTTTTAAGTACAAATGAGATCCCCTCAGGTCCTTGAGCCTGAGTGGACAGGGTAGACATGGCCTTGAGGCTCCTGATCCTGACACCCGCTTGCATATCTGTGGACGGCCTCATGGCTAGTGTCCAGCGTGTGGGACAAATTCATACCAGCGTACAGTGCAAGCTGTGGTATGGGGCTTTGGCCAACTTTCTTGGTGACAGGGCATCCAGAAAACTGACAAAAGAGGAAGCAAAGTGATAACTGTGGACCACAACTTATATATTGGGAAGGGCAGAGTCACAAAAACAATTGCAGAGAGTCTAGGCGTGAAGCACTTTCTAGAAGCAGGGATCCATTACATATCCAGCATCTCAGAAGATAGAAAACCCTTGGATGAGAAGATTACCGGCAGTCGTAGTCTGGAGAAGTTTTATGATAACCCACAAGCAATGATGGCAACAGCTACTGCCTGCAGTCCTGGCTGTACTGAAATCACCTCATGCAGTATGCAGGCACCCTGGAACACCTGCTGAGCACAGGACAAGATGTGGACTTGGAGCGCTCCATCTGCAGCGACTTGGTCTTCCTGGAGGTGTATAACCAGAGCTATATCTGGAAGCATTTTGTAGACCACTACAATGAGGTGAAGAAATTCATCCTAGAGTACCTGCCTCTTCATGTGGTGGTCTACATCCATGTGCCTGTGCCATAGGTCCAGCGGCAAGTCCAGGAGAAGGGTGACCCACGTGAAATGAAGGTCACATCTGCCTATCTCCAGGACACTGAGAATGCCTATAAGAAGACCTTTCTCCCTGAGATGAGTAAGAAATGTGAGGTTTTGATATGCAGTGTAAAGGACGTCCAAGATGCAATAAAGGTGGTAGAGGACATCGTTTTAGTTACTTTTCTCTCCTTGCTGGAACAAGTACCTGACACACAAGCTTCGGGGAGGAAAGGTTTATTTAGCTCAAAGTTACCGGAGGTTTCATAATTTAAAGCAGTCTAAATTATGTAGCAAGACCTAGAGACTTTACGCCGCTACGTCCAGGGTGATCTGCTCTATACTTCCGCAAAACCACCGCCCGGTGGGGGACCGGGGGCCTCTGACAGCGGGTGCTGTCAGTTTAATGGTTTGCTCTGCTCCTGGCCACGCCCCCTCAAGCCCCGCCCCTCGAGTTGCGCTCTTGACAGCCCTGTGATTTACATGAGGCTTGGTGGGGGGACAGTGAGACACAAACCATAACAGACATTGAATACCTGAAGTACCACAAAGGACCCTGGCTGAAGCAGGATGACTGTAGCCTTCACGATCTGCGGATGCTGGTTCAGGATAGGTTAGAAGTGCTAAATTTCACTACTATCCCTGTCTTATCTCCCAGAAATCACAATCGGATCTCTCCAGATTGGCCAGGTCTCATGCAAATTCAGAGAGCTGCTGGAATGCAGGTACGCCCCTGGGTACAGTGCTGAGGTGGGTGACAAGTAGATCTGCTCTCCAGGCGCACTGCCTCACAGCATTGAAGATGTGTCTGCTCCTTGGATGCTGTGCAGGGAGCTGATGCCTGAAAGTCACACAGCAGAAGAGATGGCCTGGCAGAGGCAATCTCCTCTGTAGTTAGTGAAGTGGCAGAAAGAGTTGCCACTGAAAAGCTTTAGAGCCTCTCACCTTATTGGAATCCTCTGCGCTTCCGGAGAAGACACCGTGAGCAGCAGCCTTCTCCAGAAACCCCATGTCTCATTGTAGCCCTGGGTCATGCAGCGCTCATACATTGTTCTTTAGCTCCTGAAATAAAGCCATTTCCGTGGGGTGGGGGCGGGGAATACAAATGACTGCAGTGTGTCTCATAAAATTTGAAAGATGGAGGTCTATTCCCTTCCTTTATTAGACATGTGAGGCAGTTGCACCTTCATTCGTAGTTGTACCTATCAGTGAAGAACCCAAGATCTGTAGAAGCTGAAGTGGCATTGTATGTGACCCAGGTTTTCAGTATAGGATGTTGTTACAAGAAAACCAGAGGTAATGTTCCTTGGTAAAGTTAAAAAGTGACATTTGAGTACAGTTTGAATATTATTACTAAATACTAGAATCATCAGTTTTTCTATAAGCAGTTATTGAGGCCGGCGAGATGGTTCAGTGGTCTAAAGCGCCTGCTTAGGAAAGCTCAGGCAACTATAGGGACTGCGGTTCGATCCTCGGCACCACATGCTGCGCCAGCCCTACCATCAGGGTAGGCTGAGCCAGCCATAAAAAAAAGAAACAAAGGAACAAGCAAACAAATAAATAAAATAAAATAAATACGTTATAAGCAGTTATTGAGTACCTACTCTCTCCAGTGCATTTTTGTTTTTAGAAGTGTTTCTAAGAAGAGTATGTTTTTAAAATTGTACAGATGGTTCTGTCATGTAATTTAGATACCAAATTAGTAGTTGGGCATTTTATTTCTGGTACAACTAATGCTTTTACTGTGAATTTAATTTAAAACAAGACTATGCCCAGAAGCCAGGATTCTTTTATTCTTGTTACTATAACATTTGTACTTGCCGCTTTTACAATTCTTTGAAGTGTTATAAGTAGTCATTAGATCTCAGAAGAATTTCCTGAAAAATTAAGTTGAGGACATTTTCTTTAATTCTTGTTTTATTTTTAATGTCCTACTTTACATAGTAAAGCCTGAACACCAGAAAATACTAGTCTAGTGCACCAATGTATACCAGATTTGTATAACATTTTGAAAGAATTTTAGTGACTTGTATCCTTCAGAGTTCCCTTTGTTAGGATTTATTAGAATATCAACGATTGATGGAAAATACCAATTCCAAGTTAAGTGTAAGATGTTTGATATTCAGAAAGATAATGATGTTAAGCTCAAGTACCTATGTTATAGAGTGATAGTATCACAAAGCTTCTCTTCTGGAGGGTTAAGAATGTAAGTTTTCAGACCAAAAATTAGAGAAAAAGAAGATCTACAAGGACAGCCAATATTTTGATCCTATCTCTGCCCTAGCCCTTCAAGGTCAGTGAGGACTCAGGACATAAGATAACCTCTGCTGTAACATCCTATAACTCAGTGATTTCCCAAATTTTCTGTTCAAGGAGATTATGGGACCACAGAGGAAAGGGATAGATGAAGGATAGTGTGCATAAGGAGACTCACCTAGAGAGAAAACATTGTCTCAGGCTTTCACAGAGAGCAAACTGGTCAAGCAATGGCCATGGCTCATCCAGATGGCTGACACTGACAACAGTTCTGCAAAGCGGTGTACATGGTTTCAAAGTAAATCCTGAGGGGATTTGACTGATCTTGGGAGATACAAAAGTTACATGTTTTGTTATGCAGGTCTTGCTTTAATCTGCCCTTAACCACCCAGCAGAAAAGTTTAACCATGAGGCATAAAATGTAAAGCTAGATTACTATGCTGGGCTGTAAAAGGCTTAAATCAACAGCTTCCAACATTGCCAGTTTTGCCAATAACCCACTGCGATTATGGAACATTCGACTGTGTATACAACTACTTTTTCCTAGTTCAATGAGAATTTTTTTTTTTTTAATTTTATTTATTTATTTGTTTGCTTGTTGTGTTTGTTTGTACCTTCATCTATTCATTTTGTGGCTGGCTCAGCCCGCCCCGGTGGTGGTGCTGGCGCAGCATGTGGTGCCGGGGATCGAACTGCAGTCCCCGCAGTCGCCCGAGCCCTCCCAAGCAGGCGCTCTAGACCACTGAACCATCTCGCCGGCCCCTCAATGAGAAATTTTTTGTACCAGTAACGATTAGAAAAAATTTCACACCTACACCCTGTGCTCTGTATAAATACTAAGAGGACAACAATATGCATTGTATTAATTATTGGGAATGTACTACTATTGTGTTTTTGAAAATGTCACATTGTTATTTCTTAGTAAAAGAAAAAAAAAACAGTAAAAAAAAAAAAAAAGAATCCCCTTTGTTATTGGTCTGTTTCTCTACTGAAGTGATCAGTAGAAAATAGTAGAAAATTGTTTACCTTTGAGCTATCCAGGTTTGGATTTCCAAAAGGATTTTTATTCTTCATCTGTCAGTATGTTTTTGACAGTGAAATACCAGTGACATAAAGTGTAATGCCATACACAAACTCTGAAAATCATTTGTTATTTTGTTTTTTGAAGATATAGCTGGAAATCTATAAACATCAAAATATTATTTCAACCATTCATATTCAGAATTACCTATTAAGCAAAAGAATTTTCTCTTTGAGAAAGAATGCTGTGTGAAAGCAGAAATTGTAGCTTTAGAGTTGAAATGTGGAGAGGGATGATGCAACAACATCATCATGATTGCTACTTTGCTTGCTGTGGTTAGTCTACATACTGACCATTAAGTCTCTGCCTGCAGTGTAGGTTTTCAGCCTAAAAGTTGAGGTGAATGAACAATACAGATGTTACCATAGATCAGAATGATCAGATTTTGAAGTGAGTTTTGAGTTTTGACCTTGATTGGGGTGGTTTTTTACATGTAGAAAAGTATAGAGGATGCTGAGCTATGGATCTTTTACAAATCAAAATAAGACCAAGAGATAGTGGAAGGTGGGAGGAAAAGAGGGGTGGGGACATAAAAAGAAAGAAGACGCACTTTGTACATGTATCAGCTCCCCCTATGAGTAATCATTATATACTGCAAATGTACTAATAAAAATAAAAATTAAATAAAAATTTGTAAAACATAGGAAGAACTTATTAAAGTCTTACTAGCAGCATAACTTTAATTGATAATTTGTTTCCGTTCCACATTTGTTAACAAGCAAATATAAACATTTGTGTACATTTTTATAGTGTTTTGTTTTTGGTTCCAGGCATCAAACTCAGGACCTTGTGCTTACCAGGCAGGTGCTTATGCACCTGTCTGCCCAGCCCTCACATATTTTTAAAAAATAGCAATAGTACAAGTGACTAAAAAGTTTAAGCTCAATAAAAGTAAAATCCTTTTTAAATACACTCCTTTCTGGAACAGGTTGATATCCTTCCAACAATTTTTAGCATAACTGTGTTTCTTTTAAATAGGAAATTATACAAAAGGCTTTGTGCTGTATATTGTGTTCAGTATCCGGCTTCTTATTTATTCATCATACTTTGATAGCCTTTCTATATTGACATATTCAGATCTATTTAATTTTTTAATAGTCTGGTACCTGGATAGGCTATACATTTTTTTTTTTACCATTCTACTAATAAACATTTAGATTGGTTCTTGCTTTGTCACAGTGAACATTCTATTCATGTACTTGATGATAGGATAAATTCTGGTCACTGCGGTTATCAAATATAGTATGTTTTTTAAAATTTTGAAAGATACCTTCAAATTGTCATACAGAATAGCATTTTTTAAATCTTGTTGGCAGAAATAATTCATTGTAGTTTTCCCCATATTCTTGGCATTACCAGCAA
>PVKN010030878.1:0-12623 GCA_004027915.1 Capromys pilorides
ATTATATTTCTGTCATGACAACAAGTCCATTAGAACATATCTCAACATCTAAAAACTAGATAAAAGGTGAATCTCTTGTTTACTCCATGACCTGATGATTATTTTGTTTATTGGCACTTGAAGATATAGGAGAGAGAAATCTCAAGGCCTTGGAAGCTGAGATACCTTGGTGATAGGAGCTATTTGAGTAAACAGTGTGTGGACAGGTGGCATAAGACTAAAACATTCATAGTTTCTAGCCTGGGACATACTCATCAATAAATGTTGACCAAAAGCTGTCTCCTTTGAAAAGTTGCCCCAGACAAATGGATGATAATGAAAAATATATGTCATTTCTGTGCCATTGATCTATGATTAAGGGTTTTAACCATACCTGTGGCTGTTGATATCAAAAATCTTGCCACAGGACCACATTATTATTTTCTTTTGATGACTGTCATAAGTTCTTTCCCTCTTCTAGATATCATATTTGCAATTTTCAATCAAAATGAAAACATTTGACATGCACAAAAGCTGATCATTTCACTTTTATGCCTGGTAGGAGGCGCACCAGTAGCACATGGCAGGAGTCCAATAAATGTTTGGTAAATGCCTAAATTATGACACTGGGTATTTCTAATTTGTTAAATCACTTTTAAGAGTTGAAACAGATCTTAAACGTCTTCTGTTAAAATAATTTTTCACTAAAACTACCCTTTACAATAACTATTTCACCCTCAGAATAATTCCCAAAAACCTCTGTAGTCCTCTTTTCCAGTGTTTCCCTCAACCCACAGACACAAGGATCTAAACATCCCTGAGACTGATATTTCTAAACAAGTGGCTACCTGTCATCCAGGCCATCTCTTGGCAGCCCAGGGGCCTCATTCTTGTCAGACTTCTGAGCTCATGAGGAATGAGCCTGCTCCCCTGTCCTGTAAGCCTTGGGGATGACATGGAGAGAGCTGCTATAATTAATTCAGTCCATAGCCAATTGGCATTTGGTAGCTAATAAAACACAAAAGCTTGTATGGTCAGTGCACATGTGCAGTTAGCTGGGGGCAGTTATTGTGGGCTTTACAACTTTGTAAACATTTGCACCAATATTTTAGGTTACTAGCTGGTATCTATCTCAGAGTCCAGATAACTAAGAAAAAAGGAAAAAAACTATATGCTGAACTGCATACCTGATTTAAGGTTTTCCATTGAGAAAAGGAATAGCTTTGTCAAGTGAGTGCTGATGAGACGAGAGGGGGCAGTGCTCTGGCCACCTACTGAAGTCAGCTGTCTTGAAATGAAGTCACTAATGCCACACAGAAGGAAAAACTCAGATTTTGAAAACTGGAATCCACAAAACTGAGTATACGCTACTGTCACCAATAGTATAAACCAGAATAGTTTGTTCATTTATTGTGAGCCATGGATTCCGATCTAAGCTTCCAATGTCATTTATTTGATCCATTTAACTAAACTATGCTCTTTTAAAAGCTAATATAACAATATCTGTGTTAAACCAGACAGCATGGCCTACAGTGGCTGTAACCTCAGCCCTCTAGAAGGCTGAAGCAGGGAACACAAGCTGGGCCACTTAGCAATTTAGTGAGAATCTTTCTTTAAAAAAAAAAGTAGGGCTGTATCTCAGCATGAAGACCTGGGTTTAATCCCTACTACCATAATAAATAAGTCCATGTTAATTACTGGGCAGTTATTCTAGCAATTTTGCCCCCACTGGAAGCCAGGAATATGATGTTCAGTATAGATCCTGAAGCAGTTTCTATGGTCACCTTTGTTCCTGGGTCTAGCAATTTGATCTCACCTGCCATCAGGAAGGAATGGGAAATAACGTGTCATATCCAATAACAATAACAAGTCTCAAACCAAGATCTACAGAATATTAGACCAATGCAGTGTATTGGAGCTCTTAGCACTGAAATTTAGATAAGTCCACCTTTCTCACCGGCACTTGTTTCATACCGCTTATTATTGCTTGTCCCTACATGCACCAGTTCATCATGCAAGTTCAAATTCATCCCCAAGACATTTATTTGTCTATTTCTCTGAAGTATGGTTTTTATCACTTAAAGCTCTAAGAGCTATTTTAAAGTCTTACCTTCAACCACATAGCCTTTAATCCAAATTAACACTTTCTATTAGTTATATTTTAATTGACATGTAGCTGTACATACATTGGGTGTACAGAATGATATTTCAATACATCTAGACAATTGTACTGGTCAGCCAAGGGTAATTGGCATATCTATCATCTTAAACCTATATCACCTTCTGTAACAATAACACATTTCTTGAGCTCCTACTATGTACAAAGCCTATATTTATCTATATAAGCTCGTACCAAAGACTCCAACAGCAGAAACAAGGTTCTAGTCTTGTGCCAACAAGTTGCTGTCATTGTGGAAGTGTTTTCATAAGCCCTTAAGACCAGAGGGCAAATGGATTGGGTGTCACCAGCTGGCAATTGAAAGAGCTGGATTTTCCCATTGCAGCCCAGGTGGTTTAAATTTTTTGGGTTACATATGACAGAATATGAGTGAGCCAAACAGTCCTCCTGGATCAGCTTCTAGAATATGGGGAGCATTTCCCCATTCCATACTCAAAGACACATGTGGACGATACTTCATCAGCACTCACTCAGATGGCCTTCAGATAAGAGGTCCTTCCATAGGAATCTCGTCAGTTACTGATATGTTTATCAACTTCTTTCAAGGTGGTGGACAGTGTGTACCAGATAATATTTAGCTAATCAAGGCCCACAAGTTTAATCTTATCTCTAAATAGTTCTTTTGTAAAGAAAGTGATTGCTAAAGTGCTTTGCTCTATGAGGTAAGATAGAAAAATCCAATGAATGCACGAATCCTCCTCCAGCTACTCTCTCCTGCTGCGAAAACACATAGCCTGCCTTCTTGCCCCTCTCTGAAGGATTCTACAAGTCCTCTTTTGGGAGTGTCTTTAATTTTGTTGTGTGGCAATGAATTGGTCGAAACATTCACCTTTTGTGGCCACTTTGACTTGGGGGAAGAGTCAAAAGTTGCGTGGTGGGAATCTGCTGGGAGAGGACACACAGGGCTTCTTACGCCCTGCCTTCCTGCTGGTGGCACTCAGCAGCAGCATCACACCTCATAAAGATCCTCACAGCAAAGGACCTCCAGAGATGCTTCAGAAAATGGCAAGAATGGTGAGATAGGTATGTAAGAAGCAAGGGAAATTATTTTGAGACAGACTAATAGTAACAATAGTAACTAATAGTAACAATTTTTTCTATTTAAGCACCTACACTTTGGTCACGCTTTGTATTTCTTAAGCTGTGTTTTTGTCATATCCAATAATATCAACAAATCTCAAACCAAGATCTACAGAATATTAGACCAGTGCAGTGCATTTGAGCTCCTAGCAGTGAAATCTAGATAAGTCCACCTTTCTTACTGCACTTGTTTCATACCCCTTATTATCTTTTGCTGAGAACCCATCTGAACATCAAGCTGGAACACTCCTCTTGCAGAATGGTCCTAATTTACACATATACTCACTGTTTAGATCCAAAATGTCCCCCAAATGCTTGTGCATGTGTGTGGGGGGATGGGGCTGGATCGTAGGAGTAGATGCATTCATTGATGAGTTGTGCAGTGAAATATTAGGAGGTGGGGACCTGGGTGAAGAAGGTCCATGGCAATGTGACCCAGAAGAGTTTATTCCTCCTATTCCTGGTCCCTCCCATCTCCCCCCTCACTTCCACTCTCTTTCCCTCTCTGCCTCCTTCCTGGATCAATGGATTGAGCACCGTTTTGTCTGCCATACTCCTCTGTCATCCTGGTCTTGCCTTGGAGCCAGCCAGCCAGCCATGGGCTAAAGACTTGAGCCTAAATAAACCTGTCCTCCTCTGAGTTGTGGGTATTGGACACTGTGCCCTGGGGATGGAAAAGTGGCTAAGGCATACACAGAGAAATAGATACAGATTTGTGTGTATGTACTTTTTTTCTGTTCTTTCCAGCCCAAATATAAGAGACAGGAATGTCAGTTTCAGCTATCTTTTTTTTTTCCTTTAGAAAACTGTAATAATAAAGCTTTTGAAGCAAATCTGCTAGCTCTTCCACATTTTGCCAGCCCCAAAGATTTCCCTTAACCTTTGCATGCCAGCAAGTATTCAGAGAATTTGCTCTATTATGGCAGTAAAAATGTAGTGATTGACTATCATCATTGGGAGCTAAAATAAGCCCCTCTGGAGTGCAAGGGAGGGGTGTCATTTTCCACTTTTGTTTCCTTTTTTCCCCATAGCCTGATTTCTTTCAGAAGGGGTCATTTTAACATCCTCCTGCTTAGCCCTATAAACGTGCGCTAATGTGTGCAGCTGGCTTTGTGATTTGATATTGTTCTTCTAACCACATAGTGTAGCTATAGAAGGCTGAGGGGCCATCAGGCTATGATCACATGGAGGGGCATGTGCGTGCATGCATGCATGTATGCAAGACCTGGTGGGTGGTAGGGAGGATTCAGAAGATAAACATACCATACACCTCATGGCTCCAGACTCTAAAGAGGCAAAGCTACAAACCCACCATCAGACTTGGCAATGGCAGGTCCACTTAGTGACTCTAGGATCTCATCTATAAGGGCACAAACAGACTACAACCACAGTTTTAGAAGGAAACAGTGTCTCTATTAGTAAGTTCTCAAAATGGGGTACCCAGACTGGTCTGGCAGCATTAGCAGGAAGTAGGAATTTATTAGACACATAAATTCTTGGACCCACCTTAGACCTACTGAGTTAGAAGCCAGCCATCTGTGTTTCAACAAATTCTCCAGCACACAAATGCATGATCAAGTTTGAGGATAGCTGTCTGCATGTCTTGTATACATATATTCATAGCTGTATCATTTTGCATCCTTTTGTAGAAAGTGGTAGGGACTTTTTCAGTGGAGCTGATGTTTCATGGGGGTGGCAGATTCCGCTCTGCAAGCATCATGGAGAGAGGTGGGCAAGAGGTCTCCAAAGACCTATGGATCCCTCTGAGTACCTTGTCCATCAAGTGTCATATGGCTTCCTGTGCAAGCATAAGTACTAGTCAACTATGATGTGGATGTTGCTGAATTGTGCTCAACATAAATTCTGCGATTCACTTCAGGTGCTATAGGTTGTCTTGGCAAAGAAAGCCATCAAGAAGGCCTCTGGAAGACAGATTTCAGTTTGTCCATCTTAAGCAGTAGCCAATGCAAGGATGGGCTTCTTTCTCCTGGGTGGCCACTTCCTAGAGAAAACTGCACCAAGCTTCTTCCAAGGCAGGAAAGCTATTTTAACAACTTAATGGACAACATTACCCCACTGACGACAACATAAGGCACATGTAGAAACCATGGCAAAGTCAGGGTGGCCACGCAATGGGAGGTAAGCTCATGGCTCGAGGGTCTGAACTATACATTGGCATGAAGCATTGCAGGTATGGAGCTCAAAATTCACTTTGATTTATGCTGACATATTTGTACTGTAAAAGGGAGAGGTATAGGACTAGTATATGCGTGTAATTACATATAGAGAAATTGTCATGCTAATCTCCAGACTTCTTAGCCAGGCATGCAGTGATTTTTGTTGTTGCTGACGTTGTTATTGTTGTTCACACAGCCTCTCCTTAAACCAGACTCTACAACTAGATGTGCCGGATAGACATTGTATGCTTTAGTCCACTACATCTGTCCTGCTCTCTGTCCAACAGAGCCTTCCGCTCCCCCTTCCCTCCCTCACCATTTCCTGTGACCTAACTCAAATGCCACCTTCTCTGTGAGGCCTGTTCTAACACTTCCTCTGCCACACCCCAAGGGTCTCCCACTTTGTGCCTCTAGCAGTGCTTTTTGGGCTATGATTCATTGTGACTAGGGACACTTCTCCTTATATGGACTCCTCAGCCAGTGGGTGTCCAAAAGGCCTATCCATAACTGGTCACTATGTCTTAAGCACCAGCCACTGTTAGGTGTTCAATGTGTTTGTCACACAGTTAGCTAGCTGCTTAGCTATATCACAGTATGTGTTCAAGAGGTTAACAAAAATTAGAGCCAGGATGTGGGAAAACAATTTGGGGGTTCCTCAAAAAGTTGAACCTAGGATCATCATGTGACTTGCCAATTCTACTCTCAGGTACATACCTCAAATAACTGGAATTAGGAGTCCAAACAAGTAGTTGCATATAGATACTCATGGCACACTCTTCACAGTCACCAAAGGTTGGAAGCAACTCAAATGCCCATCAACAGATAAACGGATAAAAATGTGATGGGTCCATTCATAGTGTCAAACTATTCCACTAAATGAAGGAAATGTTGGTATATGCTCTAGCCTAGATGAACTTTGAAGGCATTATGCAAATAGAAGCAATACAGAAAAGGGCATGTATTATATGTTCTATTTATATAAAATACACAGAATGAGTAAGTCCACGGAGACAGGAGGTAGATTACCAGTTGCTAAAATCTGGGGCAGAGGGTATGTGAAGTGATTGCTCAATGGGCATATAGTCTCCTTTTGGGGCAATCAGTATATTGAGGACCAGACAGGGTTGATGGTTGTATAACGTGTGATTTCACCAAGTGCCACTGAATTATTTACCTTAAATTATAAATTTTATGTTACCTTAGTTATACATTTCATTGGCTGTAAAAATATTCCCTTCTCACTTTGGAGAAACTGAGCTGATCTATTACAGGATGATGCAATATTTTATCCCAAAGAGATCACCAGATCCTAGCATAGATTAAATGTTGGTTGCATCACCACGGTTCCTCCCTTACTTCTAAAGTGCCTGTGACATCTAGCATCACCCATAAATGATGAGACTGACAAGTGAGCTCCCTCGCTGCTCCTATGGACTTGTATCGACATGGTGGGATTTGTATATCTTTTGTCCAGGGTGTACTGCTGCTGAAACTGACTCTCCGTTTCCCTGGACAGTGTCCATTGGCTGGGGCAGGGTGGGGGTGGGTGGGGAGGATAGATCCAGTGCCCTCCTGGAAACGCATTTTTCATTCACTCCAACTTGCACTCTCAGTTCACAGGCTGAAGCCAGCTGACATCAAGGTCATTGGTGCCATGGGTGACTCTCTCACGGTAGGTTGCTTCAATTAGAGAAGAAGCAGGAGAGGAGGTTTTGATGAAATGAAAGCATAGAGGAGAAAGGGAGGGAGGCTTTGTTCTCCACTCTATGCTGCTAACATAGCAGGTCTTGATGTCCAGGTCCCACCATTACCCCAGCCACCTCAGAACCTAGCAGTCCTTTCCTCCATGCTCCCAACTTGTTCCTCTCCCTATGCCAAATGGCAGGGGTGCCTAAAGGAGCATGGTTGGCAGGAGTAATCCACCCTAAATCATCCAGCTCATCTGTGGTGGGACTTTTTTAGCTAGGTCTCACAGCTGTGGTATAGGACTTCTTCAAGACCTGGTACTATGTCTTGTTCACACAGAAGAGCTGAGGGAAGGTATCTGTGAGGGAGAGAACAGCTACTGGGGCAGAAATGAGTGTACTGTGTGGAGAAAACAAGGATCAATGGGAGAGATGGGGGCCTCTAAGCTGACCAAGCCTCATCTTTTCGAGTGCTTCCCGCTGACACCACAGACTTTACAAAGAGCAATCACAGAATGAGGTCCTTAGCCTACATGGGATGGGGAGTGTCCCCAAGGTTTCTAGACACAAAGTCTCATTCACTAGGAACTCATAGAGTCAAGCTGCAGCCCTGGGTCAGCCAAACACAGGTCTCTAGCTGGGCCCTCCCCAAGGACTAACACCTTTCATGTCTACAGCCTATTCATGGGCTCAGACTCCTCATGACAAAACCTGGCAGTGTTTTGTTGTCCTTACATACCAATCAGAAAGCTTCCCCCTCCTAAGTTGAAGCACTACAACCAGCAGAACTCCGAGTTCTTGACCCAAAGGGTGGATCCTATCTCTGTGCTACAGGGGCCTCCTCAGCCCCTCACCTTCCAGCAAGGACTGGCAGGCTGGTCCCTGGCACATGCAGCTCATCCTACTCACTTCCTTTGTCCTCAATCCCCTGGTCTCCTGGAAGATGCTGTCAGGATAAGAAGGCGTCAAGAACTATACAGATACTCAGGACTTGAGGGGAAGGAGCCTACCTTTGAATGTGGTAGCAAAAGAATTGGCCACCATAAAGTGGGGGGTCACAGCTGGCTAGTGAGGATCAGTCATCAGCGCACCATTTTGAATATCTTTGGATAGAAATAACAAGTTTCAGGCAAGGGACATATACCTGTAGAGTGTGACTCAACCTAAAATCCCAGCATTCAAGAAGCTGAGACATGAGAATTGTCAAGTTTGAGACTAGCCTGGACTACATAGTAAGAATCTGTCTCCAAAAAAACAAAACAGCAGATTAAAGCACCTGCAAGCAGGTGCAGGGGCTGAGGGTTCAATCCCTGGGCCTGCCATGCTAGCCCTGCCCCTGGGAGAAGCTGAGAAGGCAACTGAGACTGAGTGTGGTGGCATGCACCTATAATCTCAACTCTGGGGAGGCTGTCCACAGGTGGATCACTACGAGTCTGATCTAGTAGTGAGACCCTTCCCTAAAATACAAACAAACAAACAAATAAATAATAAATAAATAAAAACCAAGCTAAAACAAAACCTTATGCTTACTTCAGCTGGGTACTAAGTGCACAGAATTTCATGTTATTCCTATTTTGAAGCTGTATGTGTGTGATAGAGATATTTCCTTTTATAATATGTGTCACAACTTTTAAAAATGAGAAGCACAGGACTGTGAATTAAGTCCTTTAGAAAATACCTGCTGCAGCCTGAGCCCTAGTGCCCCTTGCTCACTGGTCCTGGTCCAGGCAGGTTCCTTAAGCTGAGGAGGTACTGTACACAGCACCAGGCTTTCATCTCTGTACACCAAGACTCACACTCTAGAGAGCACTGAGTGGGGCCTAGCTAGGACAAGGACATGGATTTTCTGGCAGACATGGGTCTGGGGAGACTTCAGGAAAACCCACTTGTGTCTTTCCCTCTCAGGCAGGCAATGGTGCTGGGTCCAAGCCTGGGAATATTCTGGACGTCTTAACTCAGTACCGAGGCCTCTCCTGGAGGTGAGATCCCCCAACCCTCTAGACAACAGGGCCTCAAGAAAGAGGTAGACCAGTAGTTCTTTTCCATGGCCAACTTTCAGGTTTGGTTTAAGAAAGGTACTTAGCAGCTTCCCCAAATTACTGTTTTCCAAAACAGGAGGCTGAGATCTTAACAGCAGTTTGGAGGAGAAGCTACATAACTGTCTGGGTTAGAAGTGCTGCTCTGCCTCCCATTTCTCCTGCTGTGACACAGTCTCGAAAGGGGGCAGTGGCCTAATGATGACCATGTCTTGGCCCTTGGAGCCAGAGTCATATCTGAACCCCAGCTGCCTGGCTATGTGTGACCCTGGGCAAATTAGTTGTCTGAGGTAGTCTCCTCATCTAGGACACAAAGAACTGATGGGGTGAGAGAGAATATAAGGGCCTGCCCCAATGCCTGGCACAAAGCAGACTAATTGGTAGCTGGCATTATAATTAAATGGCGTTCACTATAGAGGAAGGAATAAGACTGAGAGGGCCGGGTCACACAGCTGGATGTTGAAGGAAGGAGAAGCAGAGCAGCTCGTTCTTGACCTGGCCCAGCACGCTGCCCTACCATGTGTTGCTTCACGCAGGCAGGTCCTGCTCTGGTTATGATCCAGGCTCTGCTGGGAGCTGCAGGAGTCAGGACTCAGTCATGTGCTGAAAGGCGGACCCGAGGACTTTGGGGTTTCCACTGCCTGCGGTGGGGCGTGTCTGTCTCATTAGCCCTACTGGGAGTGCAATCCTTGTGTCTACTTCCATATCACACCAGAGTTAAACCCCAAACATTCTGGGAAACCTTTAGGTCAGTGGTGACAGGCATGGCCTGTGTGCCACAGCCAGCTATCTGTTATCACTGAAAGCTCTACCTGGTTTGCCACCCCTGTTTCAGGTGTGCCCAGTCAGGCTGGCACAGAGCAAAGGGGTGTGGAAAAGCAGACTTCAGTCAGCTCGGGACTGCTGCGCGTTTTCATTACTAGAAACCCATCCACCTTTGATTTCTCAGAATTTTAGTGTCAGTTGGGGGAGTAGCTCGAGAAAATGCCTTTAAAAAAAAATAATAATAATCGCTTTTCTTAACCAAAGAGAAAGAGCAGACCCCTTCCCCCAAAAGGAGGGAGATGTTTTTAAAAATGTTTTCACTACTAGTGATAATGTACAGTTGTAGTGGTTAACTGGGGTGGGGGCTGCCCGAAGGGCCACTCTGACTTTAAAAGGCAGAATGCAAGGGACTCTGTTCTCCCTGCCTCTTAACTTAAAGGAAAAGGAAAAAACAAACAAGCAAAAAACAAACAAACAAAAAAAAACCAAAAAACCCCACAAAGTTTAAATCCTTTTTGTTGTTGTTGTTGTTGTTTCGTTTTGGTTTTGCTGTTAGGAGACTTTCGCGTGTAGCTAGAGAGGAAAGGGGCTGTTGTGTTTTGGTTTGCTTTTCAGTTTTTATGCCAAAATGATCAGGAAAGGGCAAGCCCTAGGCTGTTGGTACAGAGATTTGTCTTGAGCCTATCTGAGGTGCTTGGCCACCGTTGACCTTCTAAACTTTCGCTTTCTTCCTTGGTTTTCACAAACAGTGTTGGCGGCGATCACAACATCAGCTCGGTGACAACTCTGGCGAGTGAGTATACGCGCGCCAGGGGGCCGGCGCGGGTACTGGCTGGGCGCCAGGGCGTTGGGGGCGCCGGCTGCAGGGACAGCTGCGTGCAGTAGGAGGCGCTGCTTCCCCGAGGCTGCCTCCCGGGCTCTGCTCCCTGAGCCAAATTAAAGCCCGAGATTTAGTGGAGAGGGGAAGGCGAGCAGGAGTGGAGAAGAGGGGCGGGGAGATGGATTGGTTATTTTTGTTGTTTTTTTCTAAAGAAATTGTCCTTGTCTAACAAAGGGAGAAAGAGGGAAAGGGCTCAGACAAAAATCTTAGTGCGAGTCACTAAAAGATGATTCGTGACGAAAGCAAAGGGTTTTGCCTGTCATTCTGCATAAAGTGACACGGGGAGGCAGCTGTAAGCATTGTGGGCTGCTTAGGCATCACGCTCAGGACATCGTGCTGAGTATGTCACAGCGGCAAGACAGGAGGTCACCTTGTTCAGGTTTTCCAAACAGCCGTATTTTGAGCTCCATACCGTTTTCCTTGATAACATCAGCAACAACCTCCTGGTTGTTGGTCAGTTAAAACCTTGTCTATGATCTCTGAAGGGTCTGGTCTTACTGGACATTTTTTTCCCCATTACTGGGGATTCAGTCCAACGGATGATGAGCTGTATCCCTTGCTCTTTTTATTTTGGTTTGTTTTATTTTATTTATTTTGGGACAGGGTCTTGCTACATTACTCCCTCATGAGCCTCCCAAATAGCTAGGGTTACAGGTGTGCACCACGGTCCCTATCACTCCATCTTTTTATTATTTTCAGTACACATCATAGTGCTTATTCATGAGATACAAGCACAATAGATGCTAACATTGAACTCTTTCTCTTTAAAACGTGCTGGCTAATAATTTTGCCAGAGAGAAATTTAATTGGCCTTTTTCTCATTAACTTTTCTGATATATATCTACCCTTTGGTCATATATCTTTAGGTGCCAAGCAATTAATTGAATTTTAAGTCAGAAAGACTTTGATGATAAAGAAGCTTAATCTTGACATGGGCAGAACTGACTCATCTTCACATTTGCTATCTGTTTTAGTTATTGGCAAATTGTGTTGTATTTAAATTGGTACAGTTCTATTTTACAAGTACGCTCTGTCCTTTTTATTTCTAGTTCTACACACAAGAACTATAAATAAGCTCCTCTATTGCTGAGAAATAGTTTTGGATGCTTTTATGTGTGTGATGAATTTGGCTTAGAGATGGCCTGGCATATGGGCCTTCTCATTCCCAGGCCATTACTGTAGATGAGATGTTTGGAAATCATCTGGCTCAAGATCTTTCACCAGAGTGATTTAAAAATGATTGAGACAGTGTCACCCTTCAGTGTAGTCCCTGACACACTCAGCCCTAGGGAATGGTGGTGTTCAGACTATTGCTAGACTCATGTGATTCTATGGACCAAATAACCCAGAGGAAGACCTCTACATGAAACCTGATCAAAGTTTATGAGAATTTAAAGATCAGAACAAAATCTTTGCCCAGCACTCTGTTCAATCTAATCCAGTGCTGGCTGCTTGGGAAATCAAACAATGCTCTGATGGCATCACTTAAATATTTTTCGGGAAATGCCTCACTAAACATAGACACAAAAAGGGATAATTATAGCCATGCATACAGCTTAGTGAAAAAAAGAAAACTGTAAGCACTGTCTTCAGAAAAAAAAAAAAAAGCCTGAAGAACTGGATTCCATTAGGTAAGGAAGGGAATGGAATGTTCTTGGCAGAAATCACTCAATGTACCTGCAGGTTCTTGCCCCATCCAGTGTAAAATTCATTTCTATAATATTCCTGCCAAACAGCTGGATAGCCTGTGCTCAATTTCTCTAGTAATAGGGAATCTACCACCGCCCAGAACAAATCATTCCATTTTCAGATAGCTTTGATTCTGCTGTTCCTTTATCTATT
>PVKN010030879.1:0-12630 GCA_004027915.1 Capromys pilorides
AGAGAGAGAGAGAGAGAGAGAGAGAGAGAGAGAGAGAGAGAACAATTATTTCTCCAGGAAGCAAAATGCAAAACAAAATTAAAGGCATAGCCCTGTAAAAGCCATACATATGCCCACCATAAGGAGTCAGAAAAAGCCCAGTAAAGCACTGAGTTCCCTTGCTTATGACTGGAGTTACTTTGAAGCAATTCAGGCCTTTTTGTGAGGCAGATGTTGATTCTAAGTTGAGATTAGCAGTTCTATGTGCTATTAAAGAATACACACAGAAAATAATAATTAATAAACAGGGTGGTACATAAGCAGGACCTATATGAGTGTAATCTTACATCCCAGGATTCACAATGATCCTTCTAGCATTTGCCTACTGGCTCAGCACCATTGGCAATAGCCAGCTCATTGCTTTGCCATTCTCTTGCTCTATGAAGTCTGACTCAAACCCAAGAGGTGATTCATCAGCCTCTCCTCCACGAAGAAGTTCCAGTCCAGTGATACAGCTGACAGAGATAATGGGTTATTGATTTTCGTATTGCCAGACTAATGATTACTCTCTCCTGTGTCCCTATTCTTGGAGTAATGATGAAAAGATAAATTTCTTTACTAAATGGGCTTCAATGGCCATTCTCAAAGTGACAATTATGCTGTGGTCCGTTCTCAAAGAGCAAAGTCAAGACTCAATGACCACCAGGTAAAAAGAATGTTGATGGTCATTGGTTGACCTCTCCCTTCCCTATGATCCTGATGCTGCCAGCTGAGTCAAGAAATAGAGCATGAGTTTTGGTGTTCCAGTTTGTCTTCTTACTAGTTTCATCGGGCTCTTCTCATAAAAAAGAAGGAACTGTAATATTTCTTGAAGGATGAGGATGAATATAAGTGAAAAAGATATACAAACTTGGTAAACATCTGCTTTTGCTCTGGGGTAAATTCTCCCTTTGCTATACCTATAGCTTAACTATATATCTTGAACCTAAAATAGTTGGGAACCAGAAGAGGAGAAATATCGTGTTTGGCTAACTCTAGATGGAAACATACTTAGCCAGACAAAAAAGGAGTTGCTCTGAAATAGTCACTCATATATCACATAAAAGTTTTGTGAACAAAACTTGTGGGAAATGCTAAGATAGTTTCCTCTATTGCCAGAGTTCTTGCAAATAACTTTGTATTGCTAATTGGAAATATTGTGTGAAGTAGTTCTTAAACTTACTTGACTCTAGAGTTATATTTTCATCCAAAATGTCTTATGGAACTAGAAGTATGAAGAGTTAATATAAAAGAGATGATTGTATAAACTCAATATAGCATAACATTACCTTGTTTGACTTGCTATGTGGAAACTTGATACAAACAAGTGTGCGTTATTGCATGACTATATGAACCCTATATGCTGCAATATCTATATAGAATTTTCCATAGGTGACTGTTGACCTCTGCTCAAAGAGGAAGCTTCTCAATCTCCCAGGAAACCTCTTATATTTTGCATATCTCTTATGGTTATAAAGGACATTTTTATGTTGAGGGATTGTCTACCTGCTTGTAATTCTTGTCCATTGACCACAGCTATTTCTGAGGCCAGTACTTAAGGTACTCAAATCATAGTTTGCTATTACAGCATACAGCCAAATATACTATTCTTCCACATTAGGATCAAGTCCTTCTGTTTTATCCCAACCTCCTTAACTTTGGGTTCTAAGCTTCGAATCCTCACCATCCTTAAGCCATTTCTCACAGAGCAGACTCAATGATCTGCTCTTCTCATTTAAAGAATTACTTGTGTGAGGCCTTTTTCCAGTGCTGAAAATAAAGAGAGCACTCAGACATGGTCCTGGTTTCAAAAGGCTGACAGGCTGAATACACACTTCTCGCATGGAGAAATACAAATGGCAAAGAAATATATGGAAAAATGTTCAACATCATTGGTTACTTGAGAAACGCAAATTAAAACAACACTGAGATTTCATCTCACCCCAGAAACTTTGGCTAACCTCAAGAAGTCAACCAATAAGAAATGCTGGAGCAGCAGTGGGGGAAAAGGAACCCTTCTCCACTGTTGGTAGGAGTACAGACTGGTTCAACCATTGTAAAAAATCAGCATGGAGTTTCCTCAAAAAGCTAGGATTGGAGGTCCCATTCAACCCAACTATTACTTTCCTGGCTATCTTTCCAAATGAAATGAAAATATCATACCACAGTGATATATTTTCATCCATGCTCATAGCAGCACGATTTGTCATAACTAAATCTTGGAAACAGATCAAATGCCCATCAACTGAGGAATGGATAAAAAAGATGCAGTATTTTGACATAATAGAGTATTACTCAGTGTCTCAGTTACTCTTCTTTCATTGCTGGGACAAATACCTGACACCCAAAATGAAGGAAGGAAAGGTTTATTTAGCTTACAGTTACTGGAGGTTTCAGTTCACACTAAATTGAATCAAAGGCAGGAGGCACTTGGCAGAGGCCAGCAGTTCATGGCAGCAGAACAGCAACAATGCCAATGACAGTCTCTCTGGCTCACTTATGTTACATTCAAGCTATCAGTCTAGATTGGGTATAGCATTCACACCCATTATCCCAGCAGTAGTAAAACCTATAATCCCAGTGGATCACGCATAATCCCAGTGGATCATGAGTTAATCTCAAAATCTAGAAGTCCCCGCCCCGTGACTGCATGAGGCTACAGGGGGAAAACTGGACCCAAACCATAACATTCTATCCCTGGACCCCCAAAGTAACATGCACATTCCTTTGTGCAAAAGACATTTTAGTCCATCTCCAAGAGTTGCCAAAGACCCAATAGTTTTAGCATTGCTGAAAAGTCCAAGTTTCAAGTTTCCTCCAAGATCCAAGGCAAACTCTCAACTGCGAGCTCCTGTACAACTGGAACATCCAAAACAGTCTGCACTGGGTTGTGAGCTTCGAAGGCCTTACATGGCTCTGCCTCTATGGTACTCTTGGTGGTAGCTCCCATGGCTTCTTTCTTAGGCTGGCTTTATTCCCTCTTTGCAGTTTCCCTTAGGTGATCCACATTTCTGGCTTTTCCAAACTTCTGGGGTTTCCACTGAATAGGCTTCTCACTCTCTGCTGCACACACTGCCCTCAGAGGGGCACACTGCCTGGCCTCCCAGGCCTTCTTCTAAAATCAAAATGGAAGCATTCCTAACCTCACAACTCCTGTATTCTGAGTGCACCTAAAACCAATGCCACATGGATGATGCCAAGGTCTGCTGCCAGCTGGAGTAGTATCCAGACTTCCTTCTCTCTTGGCTGTATGGGTTGAGTGCCTCGAATTATGAACACTCTGATCCTGATTCTGAAGAACAAATTCTCCATGATGGCACCATTTTTGAAGCTGGCATGGCTGCTGCAGCCATTCTGGAATATGGGGCTCTGCGGCTTTCTTATTAAGGCAAAGTCTCTCTCCTTTGCAACTCTGAGGTTGCAAAGGCTGGAGAGCTGCCACCTTCTGTAATGCCCTCAGGCCGTCTTTTTGATTCTCAGTTTCCTTCCCAGCAATGGAGATCCTTTCAGCTCTATCTTTCCAGTCCATAGCTTTATTAGATCTTTTCTGGCCAAGCTCACATTTGAATCAGCCTGCTTAGCTCTTTGCTCTTGATTTTCAACATAAATCTGGCTAAAAGCCCCAATAACAACCATGTCACTACTCGCAATATTTGGCTGCTTTGAAATATCTTTTGAAAGATTAATCAATCCACAATGCTTAATCTCAGTTTTAAGCAAAGTATCTGGGTATGAGGAAAATTCAGACAGACTTTCAGCCAAGCCATAGTACAAATCATCCAAAGTCCAACAACCAGTGCATTCCTTCTTCCCAGCAGAAACTTCCCTAGCCTGGACTTATAGGCAGGCTTCCTGATAGCCTTCCATTCTAAGCTCTGACAAGAATCTCCCTTACAGAACAGCTGAAGCTATTTCAGGTCTTGGCAAGTAGATAACCTTTCCAAACTATCTCTTCCCATAAACCATTCCCCAAAAATTGCAATCCACATGATCAGGTTTAACCACAGCAGTGACTCCACTCCTGTGGTACCAAATTCTGTCTCAGTTACTCTTCCCTTGTTGCTGGTCAAATGCCTAACACACAAAATGAAGGAAGAAAAGATTTATTTAACTCACAGTTACTGGAGGTTTCAGTCCATACTTGGCTGGCTCCAAGGCAGAGTGGCACATGGCTGAGGGCAGCAGTTCGTGGCAGTAGAACAGTAACAATGGCATCAGAGAGAGAGAGAGAGAGAGAGAGAGAGAGAGAGAGAGAGAGAGTCTGTCTCTCTGTCTCTCTTATATTACTTTCAGGCTCTCTGCTTCAGGGTGGGCATAACACTGACACTCATAATCCCAGCAGTACTGAAACCCATAACCCCAGCCTTGGATGACCCATAATCCCAGTGGAGCATGAGTTACTCTCAAACTCTAGAACTCCCCACACCATGAGTGCATGAGGCTTTGTGGGTACAACTAGACACAAATCATTATACTCAACTATACAAAAATAGAAATTTGAGGTTGTTATAGGTAAATGAATGTAACTAGAGACCATTCTAGTAAGTGAAAGAAATAAGACCCATATATGCAAATATATTATCTTGCTAGTGTAAGAAACTGAAATAGTAAATAAAATCTAAAAGGTACAACAGATACTGTGAAAGGGAAACAATCTATTCACAGAGAAGGAACAACTGTGATGAAAAAAAGGACAGGAGGTGGGGGAAGATATACGTGTGTGTGTGTGTGTGTGTGTGTGTGTGTGTGTGTGTGTGTGTGTGCAGGACAGCATTGATAATTATGCTGCTGATTTCTGCTGGTCTACAGAGCAAAGAAGTTGATGCTTAATTTTTTTCTTTTACTGCCTTTTGCAATTTCTTATAACTACTTTTCTTTTCTTTCCTTTTTTTTAACCAATTTTGCATACTTATATCTGGTAATCTGAACAACTAATTTGAAGAGAACATTATGCAAGACATCAACAATTGCTGAATTCCTATTGTTTTGTTTGGTGAAGTTTTGTATCATTTTTAATATTTTTTTCTTACTACTTTTTATTTTCTTCAGATAATAAAAAAGGGCTGACAGTTTAGAAGTAGAGAACCATGTAAAATGACTACTTATAAGGCATTAACAGGTGATAGAAAAATATTTGGGGTGCTTTAAGAGCACAAAGGAAGGAGCCATTATGTCTGCTTTAGAATAATCACAGGACATTTGACCCCTTTATCAAAATACAGTTTGAAATTTTCCATGTTGGGTAGGTGGGTATGGACATTTCAGTGAATGCTAATATCATGTGCAAAGGCATAAAATTATATTGGCTGTATGCTGGGAATTACCAATTTTGATTGGGCCTAGAATGTAGGCTGTGGAGAATCATAATGATACAAAGAGATAGGATGAGAAATAAAGAAAATAGTCTTTGATCCAATGGACTTTGTTGTGGTTTGCATCTGGATGTTCTCTCAAAACCTCGTGGGTGTGAGCTGAGGCTTGTGGAAGATGACTGAATACTCATGGGGCTGCTTCTCATTTGGCATTGGGAAGTAGCACCTTCTTGGAAAAGGAATGTCACCAGGAAGCTGCCCTGGAAGGGCCTGTCTTCCTCCACATCTTCTCCTTTCACTTCACCTCCCCAAGCCCCACAGCAGGTGGGTCTTCCCAGTCTTTCTCCATGCCTTTCTGCTTGGAACCAGCTGTCCCCCAGCTGTAATCACAAACCAAAATAAACTCTTCATCCTTAAGTTATTGGTGCCAGGTACAGCATCCCAGCAACAAGAATATGACTAAGACAGATTTCTAAAAGATGCAATCTAAGCCGTGAAGAATGCCTGGGTGGCTATCTAGCAGAGAGAACATGACAAGGACTTTAGATGGAGAGAGGAATACAGCCAAAGCATTCAATTTTAGGAGAACATAATGTGTCTAGATATAGAGTGGGTGGTAGGGAAGAGCCCTGAAGAATGATGAGGCAGAGATGCAGGGCCTACTGAAAGAACACAGGAATATGCTAGCAGGAAAAGAAGTCTAGAGTGGTTTTCAAAATAGGAGAGGATGATGATACTGAGCTTTAGAAGACTGGCTCAGAAGAAAGTGGACAAGACTGCTTGGAGGGGAGCAATGCGGAATTTTGCATAATAGTCTCAAGAGAAATGGCGAACACTCCCATGAAGGTGGTAGTTTGGCCACTTGGTGGGATCAGATAGCTTCTCACTTCCCTCCCCCAGTCACTCACCTGAAACTATTGACTCTGAGCAGAGAGAACTCATCTTATTCCAATATCTAAAATTGTTTACATATCTCCTATATTTTTTCCTTTTCTCAGTAATATTGGACATTATTTCCATTTTACAAATTCTGCAATATTGTTGTATGAAAATCTCCTTTTCTGATTAAAAGTGCTGACAATAATGATAGCATTTAAGCACTTGAAAGTTGATGGATGCATTAATTTTAATAGGATGCCCTTTATGTTTTCATAAAATCCCTTGTTATGTCTCCTAGATTGCCACATATAAAATTATCACAACTCAGGTCAATCAATATATTTAATGAAGATTTAACACTTCCCTCTTTGAGCTCTGCCATTTCCGTGTCTGGCCCTGCCTCGTTGGTCATAATGGTTTATTTCATAGACTGAAATATTCTTGGTTATTGATTCAAAACTACTATTTGTTTTGAACAATGTAAACCACAGCCCCATAAACCCTCTCTACCCAGAGTGTGTCTCATAGAACTTTTAGAAGTTATCATGATCAATAAGGAAGCTGGCAAATTACTTCCAGCGCTTGAAAAAAGAAATCAAACGGTAAGATCAGTGAGATTGAACTCATCTATAGTGTGACGTTTTTAATCAGTTGTCAACTGAAGTGCCAGATTTAATTGGTACAGCATTTAAAATACATATTGCTGATAAATAATGACACGAATATATTCATTCATAATTGTGAAGCTAGACACTCTCTCTCATGACTTCATTTATTTCTTTTAAGATCCTAACCTTTGCTCTCTTCTGTCCTATGTGGTCTTTGGCCTAAGGAGCTTATAATTCATCCTGCAAAAAGAAAGATTAGTCTGGCTTTTCTGTACAAAAGACATCTAGGTTTCCAGGTAACAGGCTCAGTTTGTTGGCTTGAAGTCCTTGCTGGGATGACTTAAATAAGTAATCAAGCTATTTTCTCTGCACCAGACACCCAGAAGGCATTATCATATTGCAGAAACTTAAGATTTTATCTCAGTTCTTTTATCAATTGTACTGAAGAACTTCTGAAGAGTCTATTTAAATAATGAACATTTGTAGAATGCCTATAGAGACCTCAACAGCATTCAGGACAAAATGAAATAGGAAAGACAAATAAAACTCTTTGTCCACACGAGGATTGCACAGTATAATGAAGAAGATCCATAAAGATATTCATGACTGAAGTCTGTGGCAGTGTTAGGAAAGATGGGAAGAGAGAGTTAGAAGACATTCACAAAGATATACTCAGCTGGCTTATAATCTATGAGTGTTGGCTAAAATGCAGTAAACACTTAAATAAGTGGGCACTACACAAATCTCCACATACAAAATTACATCTAGGGCTGGTGAGAGCTCAGTGGACTAAATGCCTGCTTAGGCAAGCACAGGGACCCAAGTTCTATCCCTGGCACCACATGCCACATCAGCCCCACCCCCAGGCATCCTGAGCCTCTGATCAAGAGTCAGGGAGGCTGAAAACAGCAGGGTCACTATGAGTCTGAGTCTGGGGTCAAGATCAGGTGGAGAGTGAGTGAAATAGTTGATGATTCCCCCTGAAAATCTAATGATCCTATTTGATTTACATTCAGTTGGTTGTGGGTAAACAGGACTTTTAAAAGTCTCTTTTGGTTAAGACTGTATGACTTTGAAAAACAAAGAAGAAAAATAAGAGGCCAGGGAGATAACTCAGTGGAATAAGTGCTTGCTTAGCAAGCACAAGGTCCTGAGTTCAATTCCTGGTACAGAAGAGAAAAAAAGAAGAAAGAAAGAAAGAAAGAAAGAAAGAAAGAAAGAAAGAAAGAAAGAAAGAAAGAAGAAAGAAAGAAAGAAAGAAAGAAAGAAAGAAAGAAAGAAAGAAAGAAAGGAAAAAGAAAATACATGACTTTGGGAAAATTTAGTGTGTTCATTCATGTATTTATTCATTACAAACACCACTAAACACCTGACACTATTCTATCCCTTCTGTAAATAAGGATTTATTGAATGCATCTAATAACTTCATGAGATTGACACTAGACTCCCCCACTTCACAGGTAAGAAAACTAAGGCAAAGGAGTGTGTGGCTACCTGCCCAAAACCCCTCAGCTCATGAGTATTCCTATGGAAAATAAAATAAGCAGACCAGATGGTAGGGGTCTACAATCATATTCATTAAGAACACTCTACCTGTACTGCTAATTGGTAATACATAGACCCAGAGCTACTGAACCTTCATTTGGAGACCAGTCCCATCTCTAGCTTCTAGAACTAATCTTTTCCTTTGTGGGTTGTTTTAAGAAAGCTTAGCCTAGCTGCTCAGGCTTGTCCTGGCTTATCCGTGGGCTGTCTCACTTGGATATGACCCTTCCTCTTCTTAACTAACCAAGCCACTTTACTATTTTTGTCATAGAAATGTTTTTCCCTGCGTTCTGTTCCTTCATGCCAACAAGGTTCTCTGCTTGTAATGCTTCTCTAAGATCAGACCCGAAATGCTCAGAGTTCTACTTGTTCTTTTCCATCCTCAACCTGCCCATGGGTTTGTGGTTCTAGGAATCCCTGGATAAGTAGACAGGTTTATGTTACCCTTTTCAGAAGTGTCTGCTTCGGTCCAGGAACCCACACTTCTCCAATCATTACTTGTTCCATGTTCCATGCTGATGCCTCAGCCAGCCTTGGGACAACCACAATCTCTTGCTGGCATTTGTACCACCTGCCACATGGCACCCTCCTGCCAGCTGCTCCTACACTTTCTATATCACATCTTTTTTTCTTAACTTTATTAATTTTAATGAGAAAGAAATAACAATGAGACAGTTTCAAAACAGGTTAGTAGGACAGTTACAATAATTAATACAATACATATTGTTGCTTTATAGTTGCTCAGAGTACATGATACAGACATGATAACTTTTCTAAACACTATTAGCACAAATCTCTCTTCTCATTGAACTAAGAAAAGTAGTTGTATATATAGTCCAATAGTCCATAATAGTAGTGGGTTATCAGCAGAACTGACAATGTCAGAAGCTCTTGGCTTGAGTCTTTTACAGCTCAGCCTATTAATCTGGCTTTACTTTTTATGCCTCATGGTTAAACTTTTCTGCTGGGTGGTTAAGGGAAAGTTGAAGCAAGAGCTATATAACAAAACATGTAATTTTCGTATCTGACAAGGTCAGTCAGATTCTCTCAGCAGAGAGGGCATTGTACCACATCTGTTTGTTGTAAGTGATGAGTCAGTGCCGAAAGAAACAGCGAGAAGACCCGGTGAATTTTGCTCAGAGGTCTCACTGAGATTTGTCTCTCTTAAAGTGAGTCCAAAACCCCCAAGCATCTCAGCTTTATTTTGGGCTAGTGAACATGATCAGGTGAGGACCCTGTTCTCTATTGACTTCCACCTTTTTCCTATCACTAGGTACACACAAATGCTAATTAAAAACATTCCAAGCAGGGGAGGAGACAACCATTAACATCTCAAGCAAGGGAGGAGACAACAAACAAGGAGCCATCAGGGTAAACTGTTATGTGCCGCCTTGAATCCCAGCTTCCAGCAATTCCCAGTAACAGACCACAACTGTCCCTGGGCTTTGTTCATTGCTCTCTGCTTCTTGAGATGCTAATTTCTTATCTCTACATCTGTTACTTAGAGCTGGTTCTCTCTTGCCCACCTCTTGGGTGTCTGTGCATGAGAGTCAGGTCGGGTTCACGTTAGTGTCTCCTGGATGGACGAATTGTAAAATAAGCAACATTGGATGAAGGAAGTGTGAGGAGGAAGGCAGAAGTGGTGGTGGTAGAGAGAAGGAGAAGATGGAGAGGAAGGGAAGGAAATGAATGAGAGGAAAGGAGGATGAAAGGGACTGGAGAAGAAGATGCAATGAGAACAAGGGAGAGTGACAGAGAAGGGGAGAAAAGAGCAAGGATGCAGCTCAGTCTTTCCGAAAGTAACCTGAAAACAATTCACACCTCAGCTTCCCCGTTGGCAGATGCAGCATTCCCAGTCACTCAGCAGAGACAAAATAACCACTGTGATGACCTCCAACTTCTCACGAGTGAAGCTGAACACATTAAGGAATTATTTGCCTCGTTGTTTCCAAGGCTGGCTGGCTTCTGGGGGCTGTCACTTCAGGTTAGACTTCCTATTTTCTCTGCTCCCCAGTGAAATTTTCTGCTTCTGCTTAGATTTTAGGGTCCTACTGGGGAAAGTTGTCTTATTTCCACTCTCCTCATAAACTGCACTGTGGTAAATCCTTTGGTAAATAAAAGAAATGAAAACTGCCTAGGGAATGTGCATGCAGTGCCAAAACCAACAGGCAAGTTGATGAAAAATCTTAATTAGTCAAGCCTGTTTATTGGTTCTTGTATTTACTTATTTGCTAAACATCACTAATGTAAAGATATGCCCAAATGTGATGAGAAAATGTAGCCCAGATTCAGATGTGATCGCTATCTGTCCCCAGACAAGCTTTGGGTTGTTTCAGGGAAAGAGAGGTGTAAACAGGTGATTATGATACAGGACAAGAAGTGTTAACATGAGAAAGTGATACAGCTTTCTAAAAAGGAAGGCAGCTTTTAGGCTAGGAACCAATGTGACACTTGGGTGAAACTTCAAGTCCACTGATATGGACAGAAAGCTGTACAACAACCAGGAAGAGGAGCACAGGGGAGTATAAAGGTCACATAATGGGGAAGAAAGGTCGCAGGCAAAGACTGGTGGACAAAGCGGACGGGAAGATGAGCAAAAGCTGGTACTTGCAAATGGGAAAGTACAGTTTCACTATTAGAGAAGCCGGGAAGGAAAAAGAGCTCAGAAGAGAGAATTTTATGCTGAGGGCTTGATGTTAGCTTTATTAACTAAACTGTTTGGACATTTTAGGGTGCGGTAGGGTTCACAGAGCACTATGTTTACCTCTGTGCTTATATATAGCTAGATCTCAAATTTTCTATTCCATCCTAAGTAGCCTGATAAATTTTTTGGATTTCACTACTCACATGAGTTAAGATTCATATCTACTCAGGGGGTTTATGGTATCAGGGATCTAACGGGGGACCTTGCACTTGCCAGGTAGGCACATACTGAAGGGGTTTATTGAGAAGATGGGATTTTGTTCCTTGACTGAATGACAGTCTTTCAGGGTTTGTGGAGGTTCCAAAACAAGTGTGGATCTGTACTCTCTTCCCACAGAGGATTATTTAGCAACTGTAAATCTTCTATCTTATGGATACACAGATGAATGCTTCAAAGAGGGCTTTCTAGTTGGGACAAGAAGTGAAAGATCATTATACATGGCCCCATCCAAAGGCATAATCCGGGTGTACGTGCTGCTATAAGGCACAGTAGAAGAGGTGGTTAGTTCTAGCTGGGGCAGGGTGTAGTGAGAAAGGCTTCATAAAAGAAACTTCTACTGAATCCTGCAGAAGATGCTGTGGAGGGCGGAGACTGGGCTGTCCTCATGTGACACTGGAGATGGCCTGGGTCATATGATGTCACGGAAATGCTTGGGGAGGTATTGTCTGATGCCCGGAATTATACAGAGATCTTTCTTAGAAAGGGGCTCCTGAGCACAGATGTCCCCAAGTGGTGACAGTTATGCATTAGCTTCTTTTCAGGATTCTACATTTTGCTTCAAGAAAACTCTTTCTTGGTGGGTTTACACTTTAACATTCTCAGTATAAAGAGTTTAAAACTTGCACAAAAGAAGACAGAAGCGTAGAACAAACCTGGAAGTGCTCACTCTCTGGCTTCAGCAGCTACCACGCGCAGACCTGCCCCAAGGGTCTGAAGCCAGGGAAAGCGATTGCTGAAATCAAGGAAACGATGGCGACCTACAAGGAGAAGAGAGCTATGTTCACTGCGGCCACTGGCCGTGGAGCCACCAGCTCAGAGCAGGACGTGATTTCTGTCTACTTGGGATTCCTAGCCAGGCCACGATTTTCCACGAACACTGCATGTATAATAAACATCTCAAGAAATAAAAAAAAAATCTGAAACCAAGAAACATGGCAGCATACAATAATCCATATGTTACAGATTTTCAAAACAAGAATAGCTGATGAACAATGGTTGATATATTATCTATTTTTACCATCAAATCTGTTGCTCAGATTAACAGATGTAATTATGTAGTACTGGACATATGATTGCATATTACTTAAAGTTTTGTTCTTATCTCTTTTGGTTTTTTTTTTTTACCTCTTTTTAAAAGATTTAATTTTAGAGAGAGTGTAGTGATAATTGATATGACACTGGAAAAGGTGCACATGTGGAAGACCAAGGTGACAAGTTTTCAAGCATGGCTTTTGAATAGCACATTGCTGTCCTTCATATAGTTGCTTAGATCCCAACTATCAGCATACAGAGTTAGCCAAGGTGAAAATTCTACACATTAACTACTATTTTCAAAACACTGATC
>PVKN010030880.1:0-12625 GCA_004027915.1 Capromys pilorides
TTAAGATTTCTTCTTCTAGGTTTTCATCTTTACTAAGAGCTAAATCGCTGTGTACAGAAATCCAAATATCTCATAAATTAAAATAGACACTCAAATATTATCAACAATAATTTTAATGAAGAGATAAATTCAGTGACCCTTCTTCCTACTGTTATAAAAGAGAGTTACAAGTGATGGCCGTTACTCACACCAACATCATATTGCACGCTTCTAGAAGGTGAAGATAAGAAAGAAAATATAAGGTATTATTAGATTTTAACACTGTAATATTCTTTCCTTAGTGTCACCTCAGAAACTCTATTGCATACAGATAGCACCATAAATATATTTACATAACTGCCTTCTTAAGAACTAGGGAGGATTTTTGTGCCTATGAAAGTCATGACAGGGGGCTGAGGAGATAGCTAAGTAGAATAAGCCCTTGCCTGGTAAATGCTAGGGCCTGAGTTCAATCCCCAGTTCAGTAAAAAAAAAAAAAAAACAAAAATAAAAACAAAAAATGTCATGACTAACTCTAGATGATTGCTTTATGCTGGTGGGACTTCTCTGATCCTGATTCTGATTCTAGCACTGTCCACTGAAGCAACTTTGTACACTACAAGCAGATGGATTCATGGTGACTTTTAGGTGAGTGTTGTGAGTCATGTTTCTTAAAATGTGTCCTTTGTAGCATTTAATACCTGCAGGTTCGATGGTAGCTACCATGTTTATCAAGTCAAAAGCATAATAAGGTTCTACTGTTCTTCTATGTCTGCCATAAAACACCACAAATTGGATAACAGAAACCTATGTTCTCCTAGTACTAGAAGCTAGAGTTCCAAGGCAACAGCAAGGAAGTTTCCCAGGAATGCTCCATGACAGCCTCATCTCCATCCTGTCCTTATAGATCCGCTTCTCTGTGGCTGGATGTCTTTGGTTTTTAGCTCTTTTCCTACAGGGAATGTTAGAGACTTTGGCAGGGCTCAAGCCCTGTAAATTCATTTAACCTACTCACCTCCTGACAAGTCATGTATCTAAGTAATGTCATATTGGTATTTGGGTTTTAATGTAAGAATTTATTTCAGGCTATCACAGGACCTGTTTAATGACTGTATCTTTGACATATCATACACCGTGTCCTTGTGTTTACACAGGATAAGTGCAAGTGTGTGAGTTAGAGAAGTGTGTAAAGGAAAACTAAGGAGTAATGTTTATAAACAAACACATAGCCAGATTCTCATTTGAATTTCTATTTTCAGGAGTGTGTTGGGTACTTCTCTTTCTTTGCTAAGACAAAATACCCACTGCCCAAAGTTAAAGAAGGAAAGGTTTATTTAGCTCACAGTTCGTGGAAGTTTCAGCCCATACTCAGACGGTTTTGTGGCAAAGTGGCACATGGCAGAAGGGTGACCGTTCATGGTGGCAGAAGACAGCAAAAGCTGCAAGAGAAAAAGGAAGAGCAGCAGAGGGCAAGTCTCTTTTATTCCTTTATGCTGTACTCAGGGTGCTCTCCCCAAGGTGGATGTAGCACTCACACCCATAACTCCAGCACCGGACTATGAATCAATCACAAACTCTAGGTGCCTGCTCCGTGGCTGCATGAGGATTTGGGAAGTCATCTAGACATAATCCATAGTAAGGAGTATAATTTTACATCTTAAAAAGTCTCATGTGCATGAAACTTTGTCCTCCTTCTGTGTAAGGATCGAGTGCCTCGTGTATTTCCAGGTGAGTCATCCCGAGTAGTGCAGAACTCTACTCAAGAAACAAGATGCAGTTCTGCCAGGGACTCAAGTGGTCCTTGGCTCAGGTAAATGTTACAGCTTGTGAGCAAAGAAAAAAGTGTCCATTCCTGAGGAGAGTAGCTGGAGTAGAGACCCAAACACAGATCAGGGGCCTGGCATCTTCTTGGGTTGAGAAGCGCAATCTACTCTATGCTATGAAAGTTCTATAAAAATATTGGAAGGTTTGTTAAAGTTTTAGCAGGGATAGAGCTGGGAGTTATGACTTCTAGTTCCTAGAATTCCCATAGAATAGAGTGTTAGTTATGTTTTTGCAAAGCCACATTTCATTTCAAGTCAAAATATTTTTTCTTTCAAATTCATATTTTGCTTATATTACATACCTGTTTAATAGAATAAAAAGTTCTATTACATGTTGATGATTTTCTGTACCCATTTATATGAACACTTGAATAAAACTACTTGAATAAAACAAAAAATAATGAGTGTATTGACTCATACACAGTAAGCCTTGTCATTACTTATGCAATATATTCTTCCCAAGAAAATAGAAAGAGCAGTTTAGCTGATAACTGCTGTTCATTCAATAGCATCCACACATAAAAAGCTAGACATCCTTAAATAACAAGAGGTGAATTTATGGAAGCTTACTATTTAGTTTTAAACCAAGGCACCCAAGGGCACTAAAATCTGTGAAATACTCATGGCAGGCGTGTTCTAATTATGTACATTTTAAAACTGTTTTCCTACGAGGAGTTAAGATGCACTGCATCCATGTACCAGTGCCTCAAAGGAATGTAAATACTATGTACTGAAAAGATATATTAATAAATAAAAAATTTATATTATGCCCGACTCAGCCTGCCCTGGAGGTGGGGCTGGTGCAGCATGTGGTGCTGGGGATTGACCTGCTCCCTGCATCTGCCTAAGCTGTATTAACTAGGCGCTTTTCACTGCTGAGTCATCTGGCTGGCCCAATAAATAAAAATATAAAACAGAAAAAAAAATGCTTTCCATATTGGTTATCCTTAACATTTTCTAATATCACTGTCTTTCCTTATAAGGTCCTGAGTTTAGTCACTCTACTTAACAGAATAGTTGTGGTACAATTATCTATAATTAAAGCAAGGCATGTCCTTTGTCAGCTGCTACCATGTAGCATAATCCACTCTGTCCATCTATTAATTGGAGCTATGGATAGAACCAGAAATATGGAATTACTCAGTAGATTATAATGTGGAGCAAGTCTATCCCAAAATTTTTATAGTATTTTGGTGGCTTTTTAACTGTTTTCCTTCATTTCATGTATTTTATAGAAACTCACTTTTCTCAAGTCCCATAATTTGTAGATGATTGGACCTGCAGTACTTACTTGAGATATTTTAGCATGCATCAAACACATAGACCATGGATTTATATCAGACAGTGAGATGTGTTTCTTTCCTGTAAAAGAAGTCATGGGGACAGCAGCTAAGATCTGGGATAGCAGCTATATTGCCATGAGGGATTGGGCTGATCCATGTGTTTTTGAATTTGATCCTAGTGCTTTCCTAGTGTACTCAAAGCCTCTTCATGCCTCACAAGGCTGCCAGGGCTCCAGCCAGTATATCTGTATTCTAAACAGCAAGGTGTTGAAAGATTGAACAAGAACAAGTGTGAAAATGCTCTCTTCTCCATCAATTTGGCCTTCTTTGAAGAGAATTTTTTCACACTTTACTCAGAGCTACTCATTGAATTATACTTGCAGTTCATTGGCTGAAGGTAGCCTCAGAAACATTGCATTTCTACCCTGATGCGCAATCAAGCTTGTGGAGCTAAGGATGATGAGAACATAGAATACCACCGAGCCAACTACAGCTAGGATCCACAGAAGTGGGTGTGGGGAGAGAGTGGGCAAGCTGGTAAGAGCATGTTATGCACATGTGTTAACTCCCAACAATGAATGTAATTACTTTGTCTTAATAAAAATAAAATGTGAATGGCTAGCAAAATAGTGCAGCAGATTAAATTCTTGGTTAGGTAAGTGCAAGGGCCAAGGTTCTATTCCTGCCACCACGTGCCACGCTGGCCCCGCCCCTGGGCGTGCTGCATCCGCAATGGAGTCCAGGGGAGTGGTGGCGCACGCCAGTAATCCCAGCACGAGGGGAAGCAGAGAGCACTAGGGTCACTAGGAGTTCGAGCTGCATAATGAGGCTCTGCACAAAACATAAAAAATAAGAAATAAAATAAAATGTGTAATGTTAACATAATAAACAAAATTTTAGCATATTTGAAAGAAAAAATGCTTTGTTGCTATAGCATAGATTTTTTTTGTTACTAGGCCCAGATTTATTTTTAAACAATAACAGCATTCATCATATATCAACCGAAGGGTAGCCACTCAGGTTTCTTTGTAGCGCTCCTGGGTCTTTCCCATCCAAGTTCCTCCATGGTGTAATGGAAAGGTGTCATGACTTGGAATCAGTGCATGTCTTATCTAGCTATGTGACAGATAAAATATGCTACTTAATCAGTTATCTTCAGGGACTATGAAAGGATACCATGACGGAGAAAGCTGATGTATGAGTCTGTCACACTGGAAAAATTGGAATGCGTTGGGTAATCTGAATGCCTTAGCTACTTTCTTGTCACTGCGACATGATGCCCTGAATGCACAAGTGAGGGGAGGGAAGGATTGTTTGGTGCCCAGTTGGCAGAGGACTCAATCCTTGGCTGGCCCAAGGCAGGTGGCAGCAGGGGAGGTCCACTCCTACCATGGCAGCATGGAGCACAGAGAAAGTGTTCCAGGGACCTGAAGGGAAGCTTATACAGAGGTCTTCTGCAGGAAGTTTCCTGGCACTGTTTGGCTGTAATAAAGTCACTTGAATTTCAATGCTAGGGTCATGAACGGAGTTTAAGCATGTCACTCCCACGTAGCTCTTTCTTGTGAAGGGCTTATATAGATACTTGCTTCTTTATGAACTTCCTTCCTGCAGCAGAAGTGATGATTTTGATTTCTTTTTTTTTCCTTAAAGCAGGTAAAATTGATTCAATGCTATCAGCTGGGTCCATTCTGGGTGCTCTGTGTGTTTTGGCACATTTATTCCATAAGCCTTTTGAGAAAGAAGATTTATTGAAGGACCAAGAAGGCCCCAAAATATAAAGGACGTGAGGACTGTCTTTCTAAGGCAACTTACAGAGATAGAAAATAAATTGATTTCCAGCAGTAGTTTTTGTTACTGCTGAGATGGAGGCAGTGTTTCTTCCAGAAGGAAATGTAAGACTTTGTTTCCATGGAGACGCAGCGGCTTCTAGAAAACCGCAGTGCTCTTATCAGATGTCAGATGTCAGCTTATTATAAACACCACCAGGGGATAGCCGAAATTTAAACTTTTAAATTCTCATAGTTTCCCTTTCCATTTCCTTCCCTACAGGATTTTGAGGTGCAGGATCCAGTGTACGTGCAACTTCTTTTATTTGGTTATATTAAGTAGAATTGGATTTCTCTCTATAAAGTCCTACTCACTCAGAGAAATCATATCTGTTTTTATTTCTGTTTCTAGAATTAAAATATTCACCATTGATGAACATAGAGTCAGTTTTCTTTATCTCAGTGTTCCTGAAACTTTGAACTCTAATATTCTTTGTTCTGGAGTCTGTTCTATGTATTTTAGGTTATTTGTTTGTTTGTTTGTTTGTTTGTTTTAGGATATTTCTGGCCTCTATCCACTAGGAGCAAGCAGCATTTCCCTGATTATGACTAAAAAAATTTGTCCTTAAGGTGCAAAAGAAGTTCTTGGGAACCCCTAAATCTTAGCCTTTCAGTTCACACATAAACTAAAACTAGGTGATGAAATCAATTTAACTACAATAAGAAGATATTTAATTTGGTCTTCCTAGGGATTTCTCTTCCAAAAAAAAAATCAATGTTAACCAATTAGAATTTTGCGCAGTTCTGTTTTTCTCACATAAGTATGCTCCAACTACCTAGTTTGTTCTATGCATTTTATAATGACAACTTCATAAGACTGAGAGAGAGAAATTTTGCTCTACCCTGCTCTTGCCTAGGCTCCTAGTCCCATAAAACACACAGTAGATTTATTCCTGCCACATGACATCGCATAGAGAAGGACAATGAAATAAACCAAGGCTGAAAATGAAGAATGAGACCGTGCAGCAAATAAAGTAGGCCTGGGGACTCAGCATCTGCCGAAGTTAGGAGCCTGTGGAGTATTAAAGTCAGAGTGAGCTCCAGCCACACATCAAGATGGAGTAATAGGCTGCGGTCAGTCAAGCTGACCAGGTTTTAGAAGCCACAGTATATCTGGAGATAAGCATGTCTCTACCTCACCAATGCATGTCTACGGGCAGCTTCGGATGACTGATTCCCCAGGGCAGACCGCTCCACAGAACCACCTGTAATGGAGACTGAACATTATCCAGACCAGCTGAAGAAAAACAAAAGGGGAAAATGTGGGAACTTATACATTTTCTTAAAGACAAAAGAAAAAATATCAGGCATGTCCCTTATAACTAGAGATGATCAGAAAAGTATTATCACAATAGACATGGAAGATATATAAAATTTTAAGTCACGGCAGTTATAGTATCTCAAAAGAATTTAAATAAGTTTAATTTTGATTTCTCTGGTTTTCCTTCTTTTTCTCAAGGTTTGTTTTACATGATCAAAATATATTTGATTAAGCATTATGAAATATAATTTAAAAATATTTTGACGAAATGCATCTGATATGGATTTCTTTCACCAAGCCTTATGAAGGACAATCAGAATAACTGAAATACAAGTAAATATACACTATGTATTAAAAAAAAAAGCTTCACACACATAATAAAGTGTCTATGCTCTCTTTTTTTGTTACTGACAATATTATTAAGACAAATTCTATTATCATGTTTTCTCCTGGCTAATCTTATTCTTGCCAACCAAGTTATCTCTTTAACCTCCTCCCCTCTCACCACCCCTTTTCTTTGAGTCAGAGTCTCACTGTGCAGATACAGGCTGGCCTTGATCTGACTTTGTAGCCCAGTCTGGTCTCCATACCTCACAATGATCCTCCTGAGTAGTGGGGTTAGAGGGGTGCTCCACCATGCCTGGCTCTCTTTACTTTCTTTAATGTGTATGCTTAATATAAATATACAGTTTTACATCCCAAACTTCATTGGCTAGGGTTCTTCACAAAAACAGGATCAATAGACATGAATATGTAATTACACAAGGGAATTATCAGGTAGGCTTAGAAGGAGCAGAACTTGAAGAAGCCACAGTTGATGTCCAAGCCCTGAAGGGCTAGAGGACACAGTGGAGGAAGATTCTGCGGAACAAGCAGAATCAAGGATGTGGGGTCAGTTCAAGGTCAAAGGTCAAAAGTTGGCAGCATAACTGAGGAGACACTGTTGTATGTCTGCACCGGAAGGCTAAAGCAAATGGAAAGTAACATCAACAGTGACGGCCCCAAAAGAGGGACATGCAGAAGCAGACTCGAACTCCTCAACCTCTGTGGCAAAATCTTTTTTTTTTTTACTTCATGCAGGCGGGCTACCAGCATATTAGTTGTTGCCACCTACCACCAGGGTAGGGCTTCCTCCCTCTATGCGTTGGCCTTCACCCCACTCTTATCTGGATCATCCCACAGACATACCCAGAAAAGTGCCTTTCCTACCTGATAGAAATTTCTTCATCTAGTCAGGCTGACGCAGCAGGGTTAGCAGTGACAAAGCAGTTCTTAGAGTCCACTTATTTAAGTATTTCGTCCAAAGGAATTTTATAAAAAATGGCGTCAGGGACATGGGTGAATATAACTAATGTGTATCTGGCTTCCTTGAATTGAGTTTTCTACCCATGCATGAGTTTTAAAATAACATACTTTGTCATGAAATAATACTTTGGGGTCACATAGCACAGATGCTCCACAGAGTGGAAAATCTGTGTCTCCGGCACTCTAAAGACAATCTTCCATGGTGGGTCATGAAAACTGAAAACTGGCGTACATTGACATTGTACCACTACCTGGGGCCAGGGAGATAGCTCAGGGGCACAAGTGCCCACCTGGCAAGTGCAAGGTCCTGAGTTTGATTGCCTGTTCAAAAAAAAATTGTACCACTAAATTACATCAAAAGAGGATAGAATCTGAGGGCCTTAACCAAAGTCAGCAAATCCATTAGTGGTCCAGGGCATTTTCCGTCAAGTGCGTTCAATTTCATGAACCTCACCAGTTGCCTCCCTGCCCCTGCAGGTGCTGAGCTTGGGGTCCTCCAGGCTTCCAAGAGCAAAGTTCCATCCACATGCCTCTGAAATGCTTTATGAGGAAGAAAGTGCAATGCTAAAACGGAGCCGACTGAACGCTAACACACTAACATTGTATCCTGGTTTGGCGTAGGCTTCAGTCATGTGTGAGTTATTTGTGTACTATATTTCTTTTGTGGATTATAGCTTTTTGTAATAACTCCTCCCACACAAGTAAGAATATCAAACTTAGGACACCATAGAATGAGTCAATAGTGTATAAATATCTAGCACTAAAGTTATTTGAAAGTGATGAGATCACAAAACAAATAAAATATTTTTATTAAATTATCATGAAACAGAATGTATTTCCAAATGTGTATATATTGCCTATTCAAAAGCAATAAATACTCTTTTCATATTATAATTAGAGCTTTCTCAAATTCTATTAAAAATAATTGCTCCTTGACATTTTTAATCTAATTTCCACACATAGTTTATTCTAAAAATTGTGAATAAAAATACCAATTTCCTCCAAGAGACCTCATGATACCTTTTCATGTTATGAATTAGACACACACATAAAATTATTAGTTCATTATCTTTGTTATTTCATGAGATATAGAAAACTATTCAAAGAACTGAAGTAAATACGTGTTTACAGTGAAGTGAAATATTCACGAGCTACACGGTCATCAACACTGAAACATATTCAATCCACAAAGTTTCATGCTTCAAATCCTAGGAGAGGTATAGATGCTCCCTTCATTACTTTTCTCTCATTGCTGAAGCAAAATAATCCACTGCCGACAGTTAAAAGGAAGAAGAGTGATTTCACCCACAGTGGTTAGAGGTGTCTGCCCACCATTGGCTGGCTCCTAGGCAGGGTGGCACTTTCTAGAGGGCAACGGCTCATGGTGGTGGAAAATAGCAAACCAACAAGTGAAGGGTAAGGAAGAAGACAAGCCGCCTTCTCCCCGTTACCTTGGACACAGTCTTGCCCCAGCCTGAATCCCAGCAGTGCATCATGGATCAGTCACACCAGCTAGCCTCTGTCGCCTCTGCAAAGACTCTATGAACACAAGGGGCTTTGGGGGCCATCCAGAAACCAACCAGAGAAGAAGTTTTTGACGGGATGAATCTGTGCGCATTTAACTTTACAGTTTGTCTAAATTATGTCATTAGCGAAGTAAATTTGCTATGCAATTAAATATAATATCTAAACAATAAAACTATGATGGGTTTTTAGTATTGTATCAGCTAATTACTTCATTTTCTTTAATTTTAGGCTTGGTTGTTTTTACCAATTAAGAATCTTTTCCACACTTTAGCACATCTTCATTTGCTTTAATGGCTAAATTTATGTGCTATCTTGGTTTGACTACAAGTTGCCCAAAAACTAATAAAACATTACATCTGTGTGCTGGCTTGATGTGTCCCAGCACAGAGCCTCTTTTTTTTTATTTTATTGATTATTCCATTCATTTATTTACTTGATACAGAGTCTCACTACACAGCTCAGACACATAGTGATCCTCCTGCCTCAGTCTCCCCAGGGCTTCGGTTACAGGTGTGCCTCACCATGCCCAGTTTCTGTGGCTGGCTCCACCTGGGGGTGCACAAGCCATGCAGTACAGGGCCTGGGACCCAGGTCCTTGTGCTTCACAGGGAAGTGCTTAGAACACCAAGCTACCTCCCGGCCTCAGCACGCACACAATCTCTTAACAATCTGTCAAAATAACACTTGCTTGGTTTCCAAAAAAAAAAAGGATGCGTTTGTGAAGTATTTGTAGAAAAGGTCAGTGTTCCTTAGCCCATAAATCAGCACACTACCATGCGAAAGATTAGCCCACACCACGTGGGGAGCACCGCCCAGTGCAGACAGTACACGTGAGAACAAAGGTGGGGGCAGGGGACGTTTTCGCTCTAGAGCCTAGCATTTCGCTTTCCTGCCTCTCTCATCTTCAGGTCCAGACTTCCTCTAGTACCCAGCCTGCCCGTGTGCCCAGAGCTTGGGACTTGGGCTGAATTTTCCTGCCTTTCCCAGCTTTCCAGCTTACAGAAGGCTTGCTGCTCAGCTTTTCCACTTCCCTAATCAGAGCAGTAAGTGCCACAGTAAATCTCTTCTTTGTACACCATATCAATTTTATTCCTCCATATAAACCTGACTAATACACCCATTGGATGCTGTAATTGCTCTAAATATTTTTTATCCTGGGCTCTCAATATGTTTCAATGACTTACTTATAAACAAAAAACTCAGCGACACCTGAGGGTATAGTTAGCATTAATAAATATACTTCAAAAACTAAGTGATGTTGAACTTAAAATATTTTTGAAGAAAAATTGTTAATAGAGATGTGCACAATTTTTCAAATTTCCAGCAGCTTTCTGTATGAAATATAAGCCTTTCCTGAACAATTCAACCTAGAACTCATCTGTCATACTGTTACAGGCTCACTGGGCGTGGTGGCACATACTAGCAATCCCAGCACTCAAGAGGTTGAGAGGGGAACATCACCATGAGTTCAATGACAACCTAGGAGATATATATCTTTTTGTTTAATTTTACATTTTCAAAAATTAGACAGGGACTTTGGATGCATATGCTATTGAAGAAACACTTGCCAATGAATGAAAATATAGGTGATTTAATAATAAAATGAAACTTGCTGAAGCTCAAAATCCTAGAACATACTTCAAAAGGCTTTGTATATAAGAAAGCTGAATTCCAAACTAACTTCACTCTTAGAACCTGAGGTAGGTCTTGAAGTTCCAATCTGGTAGCCATGGGATCTCCTCTCTGGAATCTTCTAGGCTGCACATGTGGGCCATGAGCTATGGCTGGGGGCCGTGTGTTGTCTCTGTCTCTCCCTCACCAGCACACTTGGTGAGCTCAGCTTCTCTCTGCCTTGTCTTTCCCGGAGATTTGTGGCTGGGACTCAGGTGGCTATGATGGAGTGAAACCACAACTTTCTGAGCCAAATTAAACTTCTTCTTTGATTGTGTCAACTGTATTCAGGGAAGAAAAACGTGGCTAATGAAAAGAAGTTTTAACAGAGAAATGGAGTCATTGTTGAGATACCCGATCATGCTGTTTCAAAGACTGAGACAGGTTTTGGGGAGAAGATTACAATAGTTTAAATATTCAAGGTGAAGAAACACTAAGATGATGTGATCTCAGCTTGAAGACGGGCCTGGTCGGAATTTAGAACACAAAATAGTAACAGGAATGCAGACATGAAAAGGCACAATCAAGAGGTGTCAATGGAGAATAAGGATTATATGTACTTTTGTACTCAAAGCCATAGCTACTGTGCCCTGGCAGAAATTGTGGTTACACTTTGCCCAGGTTCTAAGAATTTGCAAGAGATGAAGATTAGGAATGAGGGACGATTAATCTAGTAGAGGTCATTGTAAAATATCCCAACATTCTCTCTGTGGTGCGCATATGGCTTGCTGAAACATTGTGGGCAAAAAGAAAACAATTTTGCAGCTGAGGCCAAAGGTCATGTGAGTGCTGAAGACATTAGTTTAAGACTATAGCTTATGAATTATTATTTTATTTAATTTCATTAATTTTAATGAGAAAGAAAGAAATAGCAATGAGACAGTATCAAAACAGGTTACTAGGACAGTGACAATAATTAATATATTGCATATTGTTGTCTTCATAGTAGTTTTACACACTACAAGATGCAGACATGATATCTTGTCTAAAAAAAGTATTAGCACAAATCTTTCTTCTCACCAAACTAAGAGAAAACAGCTGTATATCTATCCTATATTTTTTTCACTACAAAATTTTCCTTCACTTATATCACACTTTTTGTTTTTTTTTGTCAGAGATGAGTGTCCTAGTGCCATTCAAATATTGTAGTTACTGGGCTGGGGATATAGCTCAGTGGAATAAGTACTTGCCTGGCAAATGCAAGGTCCTGAGTTTGATCCCTGGTACTGAAAAAAAAAAAAAAAAAAACAACCAAAAAACAAAAAACAAATACTGTAGTTACAAGAATTCAGCAGAATAACCCAATATAGTCCAATAGTCCATAATAGTAGTGGGTAATCAGCAGAACTGGCCATGTCAGAAGCTGTTTACTTGAGCCTTTTATAGCTCAGCATACTAAAATGGCTTTACTTTTAATAGCCCGTGGTTAGACTTTTCTGCTGGATGCTTAAGACCAAGTTAAAGTGAGACCTATATAGCAAAAAATGTAACTTTTGTATCTGTCAAGGTCAGTCCAATACCCGCCGGATTTACCCTGAAACTATATACAGCTGTTTGTAGATCTTTTGTCAGTGTCAGCCATCTGGATGTCCACTGTTTGAGCAATTTGCATGTGAAAACCTGAAAGACTGTTTTCTCTCTAGGTGACTCTACTTAGGCACACTGCAATCACTTTTCTCTGTAGCCCTATAGTCTCCTTTAACAGAAAATTTGGGAAACTACTGAGTTACAGGATGTTACAGTACAGGTTCTCTTATACCCTGAGTTCTTGCTGACCTTGAAAGGCTAGGGCCAAAATATGGGCTATCCATGTAGCCCTTCTTTTTCTCTAATTTTTTGGTTCACAAACTTAGGTTGTTAATTTAGAAGAGAAGCTTAATGATACTATTATCATATAACTTAGGCACTTGAGCTTAATCTCACTATATTCCTGAATATCAAACACCTTAG